>JAODUI010000006.1:812249-837696 GCA_027563995.1 Papilio gigon | reverse complement strand
TATATTTGTTACGAGTGTCAAATTAGACAACCGATACTGTGCCAGTGGTCCCGTCTATCAATATATGTGCAAAAATGCCTATTAGCTATTATGCCCGCGTCGTAGATTCAATACTTTAGCTTTTAAGGTAGAACACCGCGAACAAATTCGTGCGTACTACGGGGAAGGCACTGCGCATAACAGCTCAAGGTCAGCGGCCAAATAAGCTCAACCCATTGTGTTTTATTATATAGATTGAGTCCACCAGAATTCGCCAAAATAGCGAAGTGACTGTCCATACTCATCCGCATATGCAGATGTATTACCATATAATGCGTCTTTTGTTTCGAGATGAACTTTCTCGGTCTTTCTATTGTTTAAATAGTCATCCTTCATTATCTTTGATAAATCAGATCTATTTATGATAATCTTGCGTCAAAAGGAAACTTGCCTTAATATTACGTATCTAGATTGTTTTTAAACAAGATCATATGAGATAGACTTCACTAAAATTAGGAACATACTTATCGTAATGATTTTAACTTGCCACTAGAAAAAACTATTATGACAACACTAGAAACTGACTTAGAGAATTCTTCCAGTCTACGCTTCATTTTAAATTTTATTTAATTTTGTTGTTCGTGAGAATCGAAGTCAACTATCTTACTGTGGCAGTCGGCTACTACTCACTATGTTTTTGGGTCGTTATTTAAATAAACAATATCATTAAAATAATCCTAATTGGTGTAGTTATGCAAGGCTTACGTCTGGAAGTTGTTGCGTTCCTTAAATACGTGTACTAAAAGGCAAGCGCAGCATGGCGCGCGTGTAGTTTTTACTCTGCTCACAACATATATGTTAAAATACTGATTAAGGTAAATCATGAATAATTAGTGTTTTGTCGAATACATTGAAATTCAATACTAAATAGTACAAATGTATTTTTTATACTTGTAACAGTTTACGAGATCTAGTAACTAAGATATACTCACACACACGTACAAGAGCCTGTACAATATTATAGTTAGATGTATGTGAGAGAAGGGCCCCTGTTTCCAGTGACAGGTTTTCCTAGTACAGGAGACAACGCCAAATGTAATATGTAGGTACAGTTGTGAACTTTAGGTCTAATAAAGAATTTTTTGCTTATTCATCAACTAACACGATTTTAATCAGATAACTTCAGTTTTAACTGAACAGTTTACCTGTACAGGAATAATTTTGAACTGTACAGTTTAACTGACAATTAAAATTTTGCCTACAATCTGTACAGTTCAACTGTTCAGTTAAAAAAATAATGTGTAACTGCTCTAGAGTCCTGCAGAAAAGGACTGTCATTATTTTTTTTGAATACACTTATTTTACCCTTTTTCTGTGTTTTATAAATATGATAAAGTACGGTGTAGTAAACCTTAGCTGTTTATGTTAATGTTTTATACCCAGTTTTAATAAAGCTGATTATTTCATACTCGTATATTGAAAGCACATGGTATGAAACTATCTAACCCTAATGATATTTTCAGAATTCATTAATGGCAATCACTTCTCCATTACTATGTGAAATACGACATTAAAAACGGTTTAGCAATTTGGTGAATGTAGATTAATCATATAATCTCAACTCTCTGGAGAAATATCGTAATAAAAATTGACATTTTAGTTTTATTCAATAGAATAAGTGACTAAATGAAAAGAATAACAATTACTTGTGTTTCGACACTGGTTATTTTTACGATGTTAAATGTTAAGTTTTAGATACAGTATAAAATATACTGATAAGTTCATTCAAATGTTTCTTTTCGTACATTAAATCGTTCAATTTAATCTCGATTGCGAGGCCGCTCGTTGCCGGTCGGCTCCGCCAGGGCGCGCGGCCGGCGAGGGGCGGGGTTTGTTTGGATGAAAGTTGTCTCGTGCGAGCTAGGTCAGGTCATCTAAGCTCCGTTATATCAAGCGTCTATTAAAACTGTAATATCATATGATCTGCGCAGTCTCCTTTCCACAATCTCTGCTCACTTCAATCGTATCTTGGTTAAGATAAGTCCAAGGAAAAGAAAATCTTTTAAAGAAGAAACAAAACTTTTGTTACCATACAGAAATGTATTCATATAGCACAAAATTTTACGACATACGAAATACTAAACTCAACCTAATGATCTAGTGATTGTCTACTTTATGAAGATCAATTCTGGACGTAAAGATATCACATTTTATCTATCACTAACAAAGCTTTAACCGCTCAACTGGCTTACCTCACTCCGCACTATGCACCTGTGACAATGATCTCGTTATCTCAGAAGCCATTCCGTCAGGCGTGCGAGCTGCCCGCCGTGCAGAGCGAGCACAGCCACTACGTGTGCGACGACAGTGGCGAGCCCAAGTGCCTGCCCGGCTGGCAGGGCGACCTCTGCGATGTGCCCATTTGTAAGAAGGGATGTGACCCTTTGCAAGGTCAGTAACATTTATATACTAGAAGGTATTTAAGAAATCAGACCTGGTGTTAGGTTAGTTCTAGCATCACCACTCAACTAGAGATTGAAAGACAAGCGGCTAGCAAACGTAGGAAAGATGAGAAAATGCGCAAGAGTACTTTTTGGTGTTCATAATGACAATTTCACACACACCAACGCGTATCTAGATCGCCTATAAGTGATAAAAAGAAATAAATTTCTTCTTTCTTCAATACACATATCATGTGTTAACTGTCCAGGTTACTGCAACCGGCCAGGCGAGTGCCGCTGCAAGATGGGCTTCTACGGTGAACGTTGTAACAAGTGCATCCCGATGCCGGGCTGCCAGCACGGCTACTGCAACGTGTCCTTCGAGTGCCAGTGCCGACCTGGATGGGACGGGATATTCTGCACCGAACGTAAGTACAACTGACCTAAGGATTTGGGGAAGCTTCAACACTTTACGATGATGAGTTTCTTCTAGAGAACACGGGACAGGGGACAACTTTGAATAACCTCACTCATACATCAATTCATTTCAAGTATATATATCTTATTAATTGTAGATGGCCTTATGCTTTTTCATACTATTGTAACGTCATTGACCTAAGTGTCTGGTCCGATTTTGAAGACTGAGGTGTTATTCAATCTTATAGTAGATTAAATATATGAACAGAAGCGGTAACGAATGTATTTGCAGCCCTATTTTATATAGTTGTTTTTTCTCAGCAATTTGTCGCTCTGACTGCCACGCGACGCGCGGGTACTGCGAGACGCCGGGTGAGTGCCGCTGCCGGCTGGGCTGGTCGGGTCCCACCTGCCGCGCGTGCCAGCCGCTGCCCGGCTGCCAGCACGGGTACTGCGACAAGCCGCTTGAATGCAAATGCCTACCCGGGTACACCGGACTGCTGTGTCAGACACGTTAGTATACCTCATGTGATGCTATCACCAGTCAACATACAATTGTTATCTTATACTATAAAATGACACGGACAGGTCGACGCAGCGTTGGGATGCCTCCCGCATGATGGACCGATGACTTTGTCAAGGTTGCGGGAGTGCACTGGTTGCGGGCGGCGCAGGACCGGTCATCGTGGCAGTCGATGAAGGAGGCCTACGTTCAGCAGTGGACTACATTAGGCTGATAATGATGATGATGACTATAAAATGTTATGCGATAAACAATTGTTGCACATTGGTTCATTGCATTATGCAATAGATCGTCACTTTCTATTCTTTTCCATTTTCATTTTAATATCAATCATTATGCCACGTTGAACACGTGCAATGTAACATCTTGTTATATAATATCCACAGTTGTATTGTTGGACATCAGGAAAAATATACTAACGGCGTCATATCGTTTGATACTCTGCAATCTTTTGCGTACTGAGAGACAATGGGTAAGGCCTATGACAAGCAGTGGACAGACAAAGGTTGATGATAATGAACTACAATCTGAAGTTAGTCACTTTGCCATTATCGTAGTATGTATCCAAATTGAGATTACGTAAACTTATATTATAACATAGATACTATAGTATGCTATAGTATTTACTTCAGAAGGTGAGAGAGAAAAAGGTAGAGATCTTTATCATATCAGAGAGTGATAGAGAAAAAGGTAGAGATCTTTATCATATCTATAAAATGACTATTGTAATGTTTGCAGCAATTTGTGCACCCGGTTGCCACGGCGAGCGCGGGTACTGCCGGCGGCCGGGCGAGTGCCGCTGCAAGGTTGGCTGGACGGGGAAGAACTGCGCGCAATGCCATCCCTACCCCGGCTGCGTGCACGGCTCGTGCAGCCGCCCCTGGGAGTGCGCCTGCAAGGAGGGCTGGGGCGGTATGCTATGCGATGAAGGTACTTGAAGACTGATTATTCTTCTACATCTCTTCTGTCTTCTCTTTGCGACTGCTCCAGAAATTAATTCTACATATCATCTTTACAGAGCTAAATTACTGCGACAAGAATCCTGAAACTTGCAAGAATGGCGGTAGATGTCAATCACTGGAGGCTAACGATGGTAACTTCAGATGTAACTGTCCGTCAGGAGTGAGTGGTAAGTTCTGCGAGAACCTGCCGGCTAACATGACCACGCCGGCGGCAGAGACTGAAGGAAGCGATGTTGATGACGTCACTCCAATAGTGATAGAAGTATCAACTAAGGAACCTGATAATCTTGATAATGAGACTGAATAAAGATATATAGAAACTCCTTAAAGTAAGATTAAATTATTTAAATGTGAATTACTGGCCACACTGCTATCGTCTCTTTTTATTTATAGAAATAATAGAGACAGCACGTTTTATGATAAACGGAACTCGGCAGTGGATTTTGACTAGAAATTGGGCTATCGTGATTGTAAATCTTTGGGCATTTGTGATTTGATTCGAATTGAAATTTTTTTAATATTAATAAATATTTAATTTAGTTTGATGTGTGAATGAATATTATTTATTGTGCGGTATGTTTTGTTATGTTTGTGAGCTTTTTGTTTATTGCTAGATATAATTACATTACTTAAGTTACGTTGAGGCTTGATTTATTTTTTAATAAAGTTTGACAATTTAAGTTTGTATTTTATTTATACCTTGCATAGCGTATATTCATATTTTATTACCGAACATAATTATCAGTAACGTCTGAACTCTTCACTTTTTGATAGAATTTTATTACCTAAGAAAAATCGTTAGAATAGTGAGCCTATTGAGAAAAAATCAATCTCTTACCTTAACGTTTATGGCCGAGGATGGTTTTATTTTTAATTATTATATGAATTTAATAAATATGTACCACATATAAACATTATAGTGTGACAAGAAAAATATAAAACCTTCTTCGTCCCTTTCTATAAGTACGCGATCAAATTAGTTCCATATTATTCCGCAATATGGCGAGACGTTCTACATTCCCGGTCAGCCTATAATCTTCAATACCGTCTACTCCGTGAGTTATACATATGTATTAACTTTGCCTAGTTTTATTAAAGGCGTTGCCGATCCCAGCAGGTCAATTAAAAAGTCACCTTCTGACGCCGCCAATGGGGCTAAGTTACACTCGTTTTAGGCATTTAAAGTCGGTTACGTTTTTATCTATTCACCTCATTTTTATTCAAAGCAACCGACGCGGTACAAAAAAAAAATGATTTAGAGTACATAGAAAGGTATTTGAATTATTTCTAAAACGATTTGAATTCGAACAATTTAGACGTCTAGATTTTAATCAGCTATAGTACTTAGTAAATATACTGTGACAAGCTATCTGGGCCGGTAGGTGGCGGTACTGTCGCGGTGACCTCTGACGAAGAAGAATAACCAGATAACTACATTACGACGAAATGTCAATTTTTGACATTGACAGTTTGGCGCTAGTGAGCAGGTACGGATACGGGTGTATATGAGGACCATTGGTGATACCGTAGCCCATTTGTTCTCTTCTTTAAAAAAAAAAAAATTTCTTGCACAAACATCCTGAATTAACTTGTTCTAGTTGTGTAGTCCGCACAAAAACTAGTCGCCTTTGCACAACGCCCCATCAGACTTATGATCCTTGTTACGAAGGCATTTAAAGTGCAACTCTTGTAAATATTATTTATTGCCTTACATTTAATTACAGGACTGCGGTAGTTTTTATACAAGTTGTATAACATTTTAGAAACAGTTCAACTTTAATATACTGAGAGAATTCTCATGTCGCTCTCGTCGTCTTGCGTCTTGGTGTTTCCTAATTATAAGTTTTTTTCGAGGCAACAATAAACCCAGACAGATTAGATTACCCTATATATGGCCTAATAATAGGGTACCTATGTATGCCCTAATAATAGGGGTAGGCTCCGAGCCCCTCAGTCGGATATATAGTGACCTGATAATGATGTTGTTTCAAACTGTTAAATTTTATACATAGTATGATACAATCGACGAGCCCCGGTGGCGCAGTTGCTAAGCGCTTGACTGGATCGGACCGTACTCGATATTGTCCAGGTTCGATCCCCGCCATGTACCAATGTGTTTTTCGATTTTCGAATTGTATATGTACATTATCCGACGCTCTTACTGTGAAGGAAAACATCGTGATGCAACCTGCACATATCAGCGAAGAAATTCAAAGATATGTGTGAAGTCAACCAACACGCATTGGGCCAGCGTGGTTGACTATGGCCTAGTCACTCCTAATAATAGGATAGGCTCTGAGCCCCTCGGCGGGGACGACTAATGAGCTGATGATGATGATGATGATGGTGATACAATCGCCTCAAGTCTACATTTCACAAAATAACGAAAGAATGTTGGTAAAAGAACACCATTTATAAAATAATAGGTGTCGTTTGTAACTCCGAAAGACGGAATTGAAAAAAAAAACTAAATTAGTAACATACTGGTTAGTAGATTGTGTTTTACTTTAATATTAAATTTCATCCAAATCCATGAAGCCTTTCTGGAGATCCTTTTAAACAAACATACAAAAATTGATCATCAGTATTTGCCCACTGGTCATAGGCCTCTCCCTTCCAAAGTTTGCGGTCCTCCTTCCGCATTCCGACTTCCTGCCGTCGTTACAAATATATGATAGTACATGATAGAAACATTCCCATTTATAATATTAGTACCATGATATCACTGGTGTTTATAAATTGAGTTAATTATCCTTTGAATATGGATTGCAATAAAACTACAGATTGGTTAGCGTAAAATATAACTGAGTTGAAATAATTTCAATTCATATGCAAATAAACAGAACTGTCACATCTCGAACGCATTTCGGCCAGTGACCTAATTGCTTAGTTAATTTAAAAAAGAAACTATGTTCACCTCCTATATGCCCTTATATTACGGCCAACTTAGTTAGTGTTGAACTGAACACATTTACTTATTAATTCCTTACATAGCAAGTAAATGATTGCATAATCTTCCCATTTTAGGATGAACAGAGATAAACTTCGTTTAATAGATGAAATCTGATGCGTTAATTTGTTAAAATTCAGTATGTTTTTCTAACAGTAATTACGCGGTATGAATGACTTTTAATTAATAATTGAAGACGGCATTTGAAATATTCAAATTAAGAATTCAATGTTGAGGTTCCATAGATACTGAAAACCATAAACAAACAATTGGTTATCTATGTTTTATCCAAAGACAATAAGAACAATGAACAATTTTTAACAGATTACAAATCGAAGGGGGTTTTTAATGGTTTTTTTTGTGTGTTACCATAGAACGTCGGCCCTGGTGCTCTGAATTTTCTTTGATTAAAAGGCAAGTTACAAGTGCGTACTATTCTTTTTTTTTATGTTTTATTAAAATGACAGTTATGTGTTTTTTGGGTTTTTAGTAACGATATTTAAAGAGAAAGTTCAAGACCGTAATCAACCATCGTGAGCTTGAACGAACGAAACACAATAATTCTGAAACCTAACGTTTAAGATATAAATTTAATATATTTCTGTAAAAGACTGGAAGGTGACTGAAAAACTAAATTGGTAAGGTAAATAAAAATTACTGGAAAATTTAAGAAATGCTTGATGTTCTCAGAATTAACAGTCGCTCCTAAAGTAGATGAATTTTTGAAGGCTACATCGCTATTCAAATGTTAAAGCCTACTTAAAGTTACTAGAAATGTATTTAACATATATTGCGTAGATGACAAGATGATCTGATTTATTCAAGGTTGCGGGATATCCTGCATAAGGCCGAGGACCATCGTGGCGAACTTAGAAGGAGGTCCAGCTGGCGACATGAAGCTGGACATGATGATGATATAGGTACATATTGTCCAGTAAATCTTAAGTTTTTTTTTTGTTTGTATTCTGCCATTATCGCAAATTAAATGTACTGCAGCTTAAAAAGTTTAGTATATATAATATTAATATGATATTAATTAGAATACATTTAAGTCACGGATATAAGTTAGCTGTGGGCAAGCTTTTAAGTTACCTATTAAAACTTTCGTGAGATATTTCACTATACTGGTTATAAAACGGCTTAACTCACGTGTAACTAAGTGTCAGTACCGACTAGTTTCGAGCCCATCGGGGGCTCATCTTCAGGGTGAGACACCGATTTACGCGTGAGTTAAGCCGTTTTATAAGTAGTATTTTAAGCTACCTGCTTAATATACGATGTCGCAAAGCTGCGGATGTTGGTCCCGGTCAACATTTCAAGTCGAGCTTTACCTAACTTAGATTAGAATTAAGTAATCCAGTGCAAATGTAAGCAATCCTAAAAACTATAATGTGGTTTTCATTTTAGGGAGTTGGTATTTATTAATACGGTACTTAGTTGGTTGAAAAACACATTTACAAGTTTTTGTACAAATACGTACAAAATGTTTGATATGATTGCAAAAAAATGTAGACTGTGAAGTACGTTTACAATATGTCACAATATATAGTCAAGAACAATGAATGCGGGTCACCTAAAGGATTAAAGAAACCTAAAAATCTTGGAAACTAAGAAAGCTAGTTTAATCAAATAATTGGTGTTTAATAGACAATATAATTCCCATTAAATAAAGGTAATAAAATTTAGAAGTCATCATAATTTATTTTTTTTATTACGTAAAGAAAAACAATGCTGATCTCGCCTTCATTTAAAACTAGGAAACATGACTTTTTTGTATAACAATATGGTTATTATCAATATGGTTTATAGACCTGCTTAAAACAATGAGAAAAAAAAACAACTCAAGGGCAGTAATTTCGTAGTTCCATCTTCGAAAGTCTCCCCTTTCCAAATCTAATTTTTTTATGATGTAACCTTGCAGTAACTAAAAAACGTTAACACCTTGAATTGAAGGGTATTATATTGTCAATTAAACATAGTTTATTTTATAAATGTAGCATTCTTAGTTGTAGATGAATTCATCTAGAATTACAGCACTTTTTCAGTGACCCTGACTTATTGTTGTTTGATTTATAATAAATTACTAAGTTCACGTAATTATTAAGAATTGACATACAAATAGTCAATTAAGCATCTTTTTGAATTATCTCGTATACCATAGTTCATTTGTTAAGAATTAATTCAGAAAAAAAAAATTATGACAAGACAATATTACCTTTATATTTTGTTACATCATTTTCCTTACGCAATTTTTTTTATTAAAAGCAGTTTTCGCTGAGCAATATCGAACCTGATGCTTCTACGTAAGTACGACAACCGCTAAGCTATATCGTATTACGGTAGAGAAAAAGTTATTAAGTTACATTACTTAATGTTACGTTAACAAAACGCAGGGCCGCGGCGAGCGCGCGGGTGTCGACTTGTTCACTATTTCCGCTCGTAAACAGGTCACATCTAAGTGCAAACTATATTATTGTTGCAAAATTCTTTCAAACACATCACTTATTAAGTAAGAATAGCTGGTTAGGGGCTGTTCAAATATTACGTAAGCTGATATATTACACTTACATACCCCACCCTCCCTATTGGCATCAAAAATATGCAAAAAAAGACTCCCGCGCCCCTCTTTAGTGCTTACATAACTCTTGAACAACCCCTACTTTTTAATACACAAAAAATAACGTTATTTTTTGATGTGTTTATTATCAAAAAAAGATAAACTCATGTTTCAAATTTGAAGTATTCCTTTAACTTCCCTTACCCTTATAATCTTACCCTGAAAGCTTGTAATGTGTGTAAAGATTATCAGATGGTATAGACAGTAATCTTATGTCTACAGTGATGCTCTAAGCGTAAAGGTTTAGGGTTACGGGTTGTGCAATTTTAAATCATGGGTTGAAATTCGCTATTGTATTACTACTGCCATTAATAAGAAATTTGGAAGTGACTATTTTTTTAAAAACATAAATCCTTTCTGGGTTTCAGCGTCAGCGTATTAAGTATATTGTTTTAGTGTGGAAAATTTAAACAATTTTTTTTTGGCCCAAACCTCAATTACTTTTTGAACAATTTACTATTGACTTTGTATTGTCTGTCATTCGTGTTGAAGTCAATTACAATCGATTGGCATTGACGTATTTAATCACACATTTGATTACAGACTCTTTGATTAAAAACTTTTTACGTAAATTATGATTTTTCTTTAGATTCGTAACGAATATTGGTAAAGATTTAAAACATAAAAGCTTGTTACGGTATTTAATAAACTGTACTATCTTATATAAATATTAAAATCATCGTCAACCTCGCCAACGGAGGTCAACACAGTATGTTCTCTTCTCATACATCTCAGTCATAACAGAACTCACATCCTTCTTACCCATATCCTCTTTCACACAATCTACACCTTCAATCTTCCTCTACCTTTATAGCCATCCACATTCTCACTACCTTCTTGTTTATGTGCTCATCATCTTGTTGCATAAAATTTAAGCACCAATAGGCTAATGGTTCGTGAGTGGTCGTCGAGAGTTCGAATCCCGCCATTCGAGTATTGTAAATTATAACCTAGCACAAGCCTATAGCTTAGTTTAAATGGTAAAATATATATTAGTAGATTAACAAAAGTCTAAAAAAGAATGTTAAATCATTCTAGCAGAGTGTTTTTGAATAAAATAGTAATGTATGTAATGTTTTACTTGATAGTATTGTCAACGTAACTGAGGTTATTTTAAAAGGTAAATTGAGAACGGGCGATGTATGCAGCCCTTAGGCAAGTCGCAATTCAGTATGTGTGCAAGAGTTAGTCGGTACATCTATATAAGCCCGTTCTCTAGGACTCAGCGGGCAGATTGACTCTACATATCGATTCGTTCGGGCGACAAAATATAAAAAGAAAAATTGTTTTTTTTAAAAAGTAATGTGATTTGGCTGTGATAACTCTGGAATAGTTTTTTCTTTACGTTTTTTTTTTCAAAATGGCCGCCATCCAAGTTTTGATGGTAAGGATTTTTGTAACTAACCTCTACCGTGTTCAATTGTTTATTTCAATATTTTATTGAGAAAAAAGTGAACGACAATTTTTTTAAAAAAGTTTAAGTGTTTTTCTTCATCGTAATTTTGTAATTTAATTAAAAAAAGTTAAAAGCTACTATGTTTAGACTTATATTGCCTTAATTTTATTTCTTTGCCCTTTGCCCACGATTTCGTACTTGCGGAATTAAAAATAATAATTAGTACGTAGTCTATGGGTTCCAACAGAATGCGTTCTACGTTTATACCAAATTTTCATCCGATGTTCTTGGGTTACTTTCAAAAACTATTCCAAACAAAACTTATTATTGTTTTTGTTTTTTGGAATACATGAATCACATAATACCTTTTTATTAATATTAGTTATTGTATATTATATGAAATTAGAACATAAATTAATCTCAATTTACGACGTGTCCTTTCAAGAACATAATCACCGGAAGTGGTCATTGGTCCGCTAGGGTGCGCCGTGGTGCCCAATACTAGTTGAGTTCACTTCGATAGTAGGGCAGCAACTCATTACAGAATTATTAACTAGCATACATCCTGGCTTTGCTCTGGATATGTCACTTACAAAGTCTAGATCATTTAGGCTTTAATTTATGTCTATTGCATAATCTTTTATCTAACGTTTTGTTATAATTGAACAGTATTGATGGTTAAAAAAAGAATTTTATTTATACTTAAAAATTTTGTAAGAAGTTTACCAATATGTTATTGAAGGTTGTAAGTAAAGAAACCATAAGAATTACTAGATTTCATGTAAAAAAAGAAACTCAATAGTTATTGAATTGCCAATATATACATTACTAAACTTTATATGAATACTGGCGGATGTCACCAAGTTCGTCAGCATTAATCTAAAATAGTAAAATTCTGAGCATCGGTGGCGCAGTTATTAAGCGTCTGACCGGACTGGACCGTACTCGACATTGTCCAGGTTCGATCCCTGACATGTACCAATGTGTCTTTCAATTTTCGAAACGCATATGTACATTATCCGACGCTCTTACGGTGAAGGAAAACATCGTGATGCAACCTGCACATATATATCAGTATTTCTTCTAACCATCCCTGGTACACTTGTAAAAGCTTGTGTTTGGAATGGTTTACGACCATAGTCGAACGGTTGGATCCGAACCCGCGATCGTTAGATCGGTAGTCCGTACTATTAGGCTGTTGGCGCTTCAAATCTCTAACAAATATCAAAATTTGCCCATTTTATATTAGTTATATGGTAAGATTTAAAAAGTCATTTGTCAGTAAAAGACAATAATGTTTATTTAACGATAAACATATCTATTAACATGTTCGCGGCGGCATCAATTTTTGTGTGCTTTCCGTCCCTGCTGTACGAGGTATTATCGACCCGCTTCATGGCTAGACGTTAGTGCGACACGCGGTCCTTTAGACCCCATCCCCTCTAATAAAGTTATGCCCTACACACCACAGAGAAGTACACGTTTTTCCTTGCCGCACCACAGGGAAGTTTCATTAGGGATGATTTAGACCTCGTTTCTCATTGAACGTGTTAATAAGCGTATCTCTTTCTCAAAGGCCGGCAACGCATCTGCTTCTCTAGTGTTGCGGATGTCTGGGCGCAGACGACCCACCTTTGTGGTCCCGTCGTTCGCTTGCCCACTTCTCTTATAAAAAAATGCTACAATCTTAATTATTGTGAACTATTCATTGATAGATTTAATCGGAGTAAATAATGTAACTAATGGTTATTTAATTTAGAACACGCGTGACTCATGTTCGCAACTTTCCTTACTAGGTCATAATCACGATCGGCGTTTCACAAGGATCTATTTTAGGACCAGTCTTATAGTATGTAGTAACGAGAATTTTAAAATTAAACCAAACATAGGTCCGAATTAGAACACGCAAAGGATATCCTTTGGTCTTGTATAGTAGGCAATTTAATAATTCAAACATTTTTATGATGTTTATCTTAAATACGATGTTTTTTTTTCTTTATGCATTTAGCTTTCACAAGCGTGTGTATTAGCCACTGACAAAATACGACTTTTAAGAATTGCCTTTAACATTTCGTCATCTTAAGTCTGTCTAAAGGATGAAATCAAAATATCTGTATGATTTGACAAATCTGTGTGTTCTTACGTTTTGTTTTTTTTTTTATTCTTTTTCATAAAGATCGTAATGATTAATACATAAATACCCAATAAATGCCTATTTGGGCGTACAAAAGTGATGTGAAAAAAGACCTCTGTCGGTCTTCTTCCGAAATAATTTTCTAAGTCTTGTCTTTTACAATACAAACGGACATTTGTAGTATCAACTCCCGATTGGACGTCAAACGTCAAAATCCAGCTATATATTACAATGTATTTATGAATAACCCGTTAATATGAGTTATCCATTATATACTGGACGGTCGTAAATTTAATAAATCTCGCTACCCGCCCTCGTCTAGCTAAAAAACTAGCTTATACCTTATCGGTAGATCTATTGGTCACGTAATCCAAGCCTTGACCCTTTATTGATTTAGTTTGTTTTGATTAAACGTTTACCTGCATTGCCACAAAGATTAACTTTTTTCACAAAGTTACATTATCAAAATAAGTTTTATTTTTTAAAACAAATCGGCAATTATACTTAAAGCCTTCTACACTCCTTCAGTTTCAACTGAACAGTCGAACTTACGTGTGTTGGCAAAATTGAGAACTGTATAGTTCAACTGACAGTTACATTTGCCTACACTGATAAATTTTAACTGTACAGTTCGGTTAAAACTGAAGGTTTATGGTTATGTATAGACTAATAGTTACTCGCGACAATCTAAAATAGCATATTGCAGTTGAAAATGTAAAATAGCAAGAAGTGTGTCTGCTTCGATTTTGCAAAGCGACCAGCCTTGCTCTCGATTTCAAATCGGTTCTACGCATTCATTCGAATCTTTTTCTTCAGAGTGTGAGACTCAGTTGGCAACAGATCGTTTTATTGTTTTGTTTCCCGCGATGTCAATTATTGCCAAGTGACTGTTGATTTTTATTTAAGAACTAGTTCGCCTTAAAAGCAATAAATACATTTTTGAATTTATCAGAATATACAAAAAAAAATTTCCTCCTCGGAAAAAAGCATTTGTATGGGATATGGAAAAGGACTATTTTTAAGGCTTTCACTGGAGTTTTTCTAATTTTTCTCACCTTTTAAATCTTTCCTAGACCTCCACAAACATCCCAAGATTAAGATAAGATAAATCCGTTTAGCCGTTCTCGAGTTTTAGCGAGACTAACGAACAGCATTTCATTATTATATATACAGATATTGAATTGATATGAAAGCTTTTGAAAACTTATTCAATCTAAAATCTAATTATATAATAAATACTATTTAATTCTTCATTTCATATCCCAATTGTAATCAAGGTAAATGTTTGTGCCTATATCAAAGTCGAATTATGAAAACAAAATGTAAACTAACCTCTTGTCTTTCCAGTTGCTGCTGGTCTGCAGCAGTTTAACTACAGCTAAAGAGGACAAAACAAAAGTTTCAGAACTTCTAGAAAATGGAATTAAGGACGGATCGTCAGTGAAGGGAGTAAAGAGAGGAATAATTTCGACTGGACACTACGGCCTCGACGCAGGAATTGGCATCGGCCACGGAGGAATCGCTATCGGTCATGGAGGCATCGGAATAGGTCATGGAGGAATTGCGATTGGCCACGGACTCGGTTCTGGCATCGGAATCGGCCCAGGCATCGGAATCGGCTCAGGCATCGGAATCGGTTCTGGTATCGGAATCGGTTCTGGCATTGGAATCGGTCCAGGCATCGGCATCGGTTCTGGAATTGGATCTGGTATAGCCGTGTCCGGAGGAGGAGTAGGCATCGCTGCCGGACCCGCGATCGCGGCCGGGCCTGGTATAGCCCTCGGGGGCGCAATTGCCGCCGCCCCGGCTGTGGCAATCGCAGCTAGACCCGCAGTGGCCGTCGCGCCTGCAGCTGTTCAAACATCAGTCTCCGTTCAACCCAATCCAGTTATCCTGCGTCAAGAAGTCCCGAGATTTATCACTAGGACAATAACGAACAACGTCCAAGTGCCCGTTCAAGTTCCGGTCCCCGTGCCCGTCGATCGCCAGGTGCCGGTGCCAGTTCAGGTGCCAGTGCCTGTGCCAGTGGACCGACCGGTGCCCGTCATACACAAAGTACCGGTAGAGATAACGAGACAAGTGCCGGTCTACTACGAGAGGAAAGTGCCATATCCAGTTAAAGTGCCCGTGTCTGTACCGGTGCCGTACCCAGTTACAGTCGAAAAGCAAGTGACCGTCGATAGACCGGTATACGTTGATCGCCAGGTGCCAGTGCCCCACCCAGTTTACGTGGACCGCCCCATCAGAGTGCCTGTTCCCGTGCAAGTCGACAGGCCCGTTCCAGTGCCTCATCCCGTGGTAGTCGACAGGCCAGTACCGGTGCCCCAACCTGTTGTAGTTGAGCGCAAAGTGCCGGTGGCCGCTGTTGCCGCAGTACCCTCCGTGGCAGTAGCGCCAGCGGTGGGAATATCTTCTGGAATTTCAGCCGGGATCGGTTCAGGGCTAGCCATCGGATCAGGCATCGGCCTCGGGTCAGGAATAGGTTACGGCTCCGGCATCGGCATAGGTTCCGGCATTGGCTTAGGTTCCGGCATTGGCATCTCCTCCGGCCTTGGATCGGGCATCCCGCTGGGCGGCGGCTACGGCCTCGGGCACGGCCTGTCCTCCATTTCATCCGGCATCGGCCACTCGATCGGCATCTCCAAAGTGATCTCCAGCTACCCGAGCATTCACAGTAGCCACTAGGGTATGTTAGTATGTTCGTATGAGGTTTGACACGAGTCGAATTGCAACATTGTAATATATTCAGAATAAATGATTGAACCAAAATGGCCTTCAATTTTATTTCAAACATCAAATGATTATCAGTTAGAGTGTAGTTGAGGAGTGTTGTCAAAGTAAATTGTCATTTAGTTAAATCAATATGACCAGAGCGTTGGTGGCGCAGTTGTTAAGCGCTTGACAGGACCGGACCGTACTCATTGTCCAGGTCCGATCTCCGCCATGTACCCATGTGTTTTTCCATTTTAGGATTTCATATGTACATTATCAGACGATCTTACGTTGAAGGAAAACATCGTGATGCAACCTTCACATATCGGCGAAGAAACTCAATGACATGTGTGAAGACAATCAACACGCACTGGGCCAGCGCAGTTGACTATGGCCTAGTCAACCCTAATAATAGGGTTGGCTCGGAGCCCATCGGTGGGGACGAATAAAAATCTGATGATGATGAATATCGCCCGATAATAAGGATGAAGTTACTTGCGGTTAGGTTAAAAAAAATATAGTTTTATTAAAAATGTTAATTGTATTCGTTTGTACCAATATTGCACACAGTGAGGTCGTAGAAAATACTCGAAAAACATATATATCGATACTATAACATACTATTTTACTTAGTAACTTTTCTTCTTTTTTACAATCATAAGTAATGCTCTGTTTTTCAATACTTTTATAATAATGTAAAAATCTCTTTAAACATCACAACACCATTCGATTGCTTACAAGACAATGTACTAATTTGATAATCTTTTACAATTACACTTCTTAATGTTTTACTTTATAGAAATATGGGCGGATTCATTCCGATGACCATCATATTTGGGGATTATCATCATCAGTCTTTGTCTGCCCACTACTGGACTGTAATTCTATCTCTGTTGAATTACACGTATCTTTGCACAATACTGTTCCTTAACGTTCAGTACCGTCGGCTCCATACATCCTAGCAAAGTCCATGCATATCCAGTAAAATGCGCTGCACAAGAGATGTAATAATAATGGTAATTCATTAATATACTTTTAGAAGATGACACATTTCTTTGTGGGATTCATTGGGGAGTCAGAGGGACATTTCCAGGTCTGTGCAAATTGTTCGATGTTCTGCAGACTACCTTTTACCCTGTACTTGAGTGGAGAGTGTTCGTCTTCCAGACTCGCTTTCAAGGAATCATTCGTTGAGATCCCGCACCATAGCTGTAATATAAATAATTGTTAGAAGATTACAAGTAATGAAACAGTCCACACTAAGCTGTTAACTAACGTCTCCAAGAAAGTAAATTATCAGCCCTTTCGTGGGCTTCACTAACCAAGAAACAATACTAACAAATTTATGTAATAATTCTTATTGCTAAGCTAATTGCAAAAAGTGTTATCAAATTTACTCACATTTCCATAGGACATAAAGAACATCTGTTGTGGACTATACTCCTCGAAGCCAGGGAGTTTAGACTCAGGCCCGGCACGTCGTAGGTGGCGCTCGAACGCAATGAATGCTTGCCTGATGGCGCCGTTGTCGGCTATATTTTCACCCAGTGTTTTGTCACCATCTATCTATTGGGAACAAGATAAGTTATTGGATGCTATTTAAGGAATTTTATCACCAATCGAATTAAATATTTCACCAATAGTCTTATTAAGTTATAGAAGCTTTTTAAAGAAAGTGTTAGTTATTTTGCGTGATCGTCAATAATAATTGTATATTCTATAGGTGATATTACGAGTGTGTGATCTTCTTACATGTTTCCCCAGTTCAGGTATTTTAAATGATGAATATTGTTTGACCAAACACTCCGTCATATTCTGATAGGAATCTACGGTTTCATTCGACCACCAGTTCTTTGAATAACCGTCTTTATCGTAGAGTCGACCTGCAAATTAAACGAGACCAGGTTTGTGCCTGTATTTGTGTTCATAGATTCTAAGTGCTATAAGCTTTGGACCGCGTGTTGTGAAGGCATCGGGTAAGGTCTATGATCAGCATTGCAGACAAAGATTGATAACGATGATGAAGATAATAAGCTTTGTAGAGGTTAACGAGAAAGTCGCTTGATTCTAAGAAAGGCCTGATGAATTAACCATTTGTTTTATTATACAGTGTGTGTAGCTCTTACGGTGAAGGAAAACATCGTGATGTAACAAACAAATAGGCGAAGAAATTCAAAGATACGTGTGAAGTAACTGGGCTGGCGTGGTTCACTATGGCCTAATCAACCCTGATAGGATAGGCTCCGAGCCCCTGAGTAGCGACGTATAGTGAGCTGATGTGTGTAGCTAATTGGAAAAAAGTGGTCAACCTAAGGAATAATGAAACAAAGAGAAAGAGATATAGTGATCGTACCTAAGTTATCAAAGCCGTGAGTGATTTCGTGTCCGATTATTGACCCCAACGATCCATAATTTAAAGAACTGAAAAACGCTTTGAATAAGATTTTTATTTCTAAACATACAAAAAAATATGCAATCAATGTCATTGTAAACTATTGATATGTGTATTGGTTTATATATTAAATATAAGTAAATGAGGAAAACAAGGTAGAAAGTGTGATTTTTAATATAAACATTAAAGAAGTATATAATCTAAATGTATTTATCTCAACAACTAAAACACTCACTCTAAACCCAAATCGTAAAAAGGATACTGTAATATCACCATAGGCACGGCTGCATGCGAAGAACAAGAAAACAAATTGAATGTTAAATAACATAGAATTTTGGATCAATAAAGTTAAATTAAACGTTAAAACTATAGACTCACAACCTATAGATAAACTGTTTCATACAAGTTTAATGTCTAAACGAGAGTAGAGTTACGAAATATGTTTTTTTATTACAAATGACAACATTGAGGGAATGTAGCCACACAAAAAGCCGTCTAGAGGCCTTTTTTACATTACTTTTGTGTCCATGATCACGTATTTATTAGTTACAATGCGTTGAAGATTTCAATTATACTAGCATTAAATCATTTTTACCACCAAGATTTAATGCGTACGAGGGAAATCAAAAAACACACTTCAAGAATTTATAATTACTACTCATTTAAGTATTCAATTCTTTAGATTTAGATTTAGAAATAATCACATTAGTTCAAAATAAATTTTTAAATTATTAACTTACTTATTGTATTGGTCGCGAAAACGTGATACGCATTGACCACAGTTGGATCAATGTACCATAAATTTGGTCGAGGTCGTCTATAGTCATCCATTTTCGCTTTGATTTCCATTTGAGCTATGCTGATCATATTCTCCAAATGTGTCTTCTTGTTCACCTCTACGCCCTTGTAATAGGACTCAAGTTGGCCCTCTTCAAGCAACCAGTCCGGAAACCCTATTAGAGTTTTCATTTCAATTATTTTTCTGTACGATTTCAATTTTGTATTATCATCCATCCATTTTGTTTTGCCAATTAATTGGGCTAAAGCACCTTTCAGATTCTTCAACATTACTTCGATCTGGAAAAAAATATCTACTTAATTGACGTTGTTGGTAAGATTTCCTTGAAGACAAATAGTTGTTCACGCTAGTAACGAGTTGTTATTTGAGTAGTTGAAATTGCAAATTACCTCAGGTTTAACAACACTAATGAAGTCTGGTTCAGCGATAGCATACGCGACAGCCATGCCGAGCATCTCGTTGACAGCGTTCGCACAACGCAGACTGCGCGCCGCCACTATATCGGTGGGGTAAATCTTCAGAAATAGCTGATATAAGGTCTGCGTCGTATCCGCGGCTAACACTTCAATGACCTAATTAAGAGTATCAACACGTACTTGATATGAAATTTTAGAGTAAATAATGATTAATTTTAAAACAGACAACTGGACCTATCCCAGATACTTCAATAAAGTACAGTCTTGGTACATCTGTCACCTCTCTTGTCTTGTATGTGATGTTTTACATCGTAGCTAATTTGTATTATAATAGTACTAAATTTGGGAATATAATTATACTGACCTTCATCCAAATGTACAGTTCTAAATGAACTGGTGGCGTCTTGGACACGTAAGCAGCCATCACGCATAAATATTCTAAATCAATTTGATTGATTGATATCTTTTCCTTATCAAAGTTTAATTTTTCATCTTTTATAGAAAAAATACCTTCAAAATATCTTTTCCATATTTGTCTAGTTGTACCATTTGTTTGTAGGACAACTGAATCAGTGATGTTTTGGATTTGTTCTACCGTGTACTCTTGCGTTTCATATGTTTCTGTTTCGTCAGTTTCATTGTATGTCATAATCTATATAAAATATACATTTAAGAGACAATGCTTCCAAAAAATTTTCCTGGCAAATATTTACATCCCCAGAAAAGCTCACTGAACGTATTGAATTTTCATTTCAGATTTTTAGAACTTTATTTCAGCTTTAGTAAGGTATTTCATACTTACTTCGTTCATGTCTTCGTTGATATCATAATAAATATTTGCTACCTCCATAAAACGGTCGTTGGATATCGATTTACTAAAATTCCCAACTTTAGATTCTTCTTCAATAAAATATTTCATCAATTCCACGTAGAATGTTTCACTTTTTTCTTTTTCATCATCACTATCTTTTTTGGCTGGTTCTTTACGATGGCTGTAATTAACTTTCTTGGAGTTCCTTGTTGGACTAAAGTCAGTTTGTGCTAACAAAGTCGAAAATTGTAAACGTCTTCTCTTAATACTTCTTTTAAATACAATATTTCCATGCATACTGAAATCGTAGTAACTTTTTAAAATGTTAAACAAATGAGTAAATGGTTATTTTACATACTGAGCTAATGACTACAGATAATGTAAAAGACAAGACTAAGAATGTCAGTCAGTCAGCAACACGATAAATGAAGCGAGCAAGGACACCTGTTGTCTTGTAATTATCTTAAAGTTTTGATTTAATATACCTTGGAAAAGGCTGTGTAACTTCTGGCGCACCGATCAATATGTTATCGGTAGTGACGTTGTTTGAGTCGAAAAAAATATCAAACCCAATTAGAACGTCCATACCGAGTTTCATTTTAATTTTGATTACGGCTTCCAGCCAGTCGAACGTGTAGTTACTGAGATCTTTATCAGCTGTAAAAATAACCCCTTGTTTGTTAATGAATTATACCTTCAAGCAGTTTAATTTAAATCTTAGCAGATTTAAAGTTTTTGTTAGGACATATTTAGAATTTAAATCTAACAATGTATTAAATTAATTTAAAAAAGGAACTTTTCTTTTAAATTATCATCGACCGGCCCTTTCCCTACAGAAGGTCGGCACAGTATGTTCTACTCTTCCATACAACTCTGTCAGCTCATATCTGAACTCACACACCTCCTACGCATATCCTCTTTCACACAATCCATCCACACCTTCTTCGGTCTTCCTCTACGTTTAAAGCCATCGACAATCTTGTCTTTTAAATATGAATAGATTTTGCATAACGAAGTTATTTGTATTTAAATATTTGGACATTTCTGACCTGTGATGTTCAGGAGTGTTGGAAAATGTGGAAGTCCTATATCATCGAGCATGTTCATAACAGGTTCTAATCCACGTTCCTCTAATGTTTCTGCAAACAAATAATATGTTAGATCAATTTTGTTAATTTTTGAATTATGGCTTAACTAAACACCGTCTATTTTTTAGTTCTTTGACATACCTGTATTAAACAATAACGGTATTTAAACACTCTAAACTGAAAGTTGCGTATGAATGTAAAAGACATGTAAGACAGGTGTTTCAGAACTGCTTGAAATGGAATCCAAGATCTCGAATTGATCCTCTGAGTAATATTCGTGAGTTACTTTGTTCTTTTTGGTGTTCCATGATTATTACTTACTGATATCCATACAAGCTTCGTACATGATTTTAGTCTGCTGCACGGGCTTCGGTTTATCGTCAATCTCGGGGTCCTCCGCTTCCAGAAAGTCTCGAACAGCCGCGTATACTCTGGTCTCCTGGTCGGAGAACCAGTCGAATGAAATGTATTCGTCTGGTCTTGGATGGTTCTTCGGCCAGTTACCGCACATGAACTAAAAATGTATATGAAACCTCGTTGGTTGTAAGTTAAGACCATCAGTTTTAAAGTCATCATCACCATTGATATGGAACTAGGAACCCGTTACTCTAATGAACGTGTTAAAACTTTTTCTATGACAAATTCTCTAGCAACCATAGTGCTTCTCCTCACCTGGTAGAAGTCATTGCAGGGGTGTGCTGTCTTGTCGATAGAGAGCGCTAGGTTGGCGGCCGAGCGAAGGCATTCCTTCGTCAAGCAGATATTCGGCGAAGGCGTAAATACGTATTTATAAACTAAAGAGATAACAAATGAATAAGGTCGTAATAGCAACAAAGATTGTTCAAGCAGTTTCTATACGTCCAAAGAGTTACATTAACACAGCAAGCCATATAATAAAAAAGAAGAAAGCGCATTTACGAAAAAGAACATGTATTTTTTTATCAGTAGTCAGTTGTCTTTGGGACGACACGTTTTGGACAATGTTCTTTATAAAATATATTTATTTCTAATTAATCTTTTCCATTTTAATTCTAATTAATCTTTTTAATTCAAATCAGTTTGCAATGTTAAAGATTTTCTTTTTTAATACGTACCTACAGCCAAGATAATTCCCAAAAATACTATTACAAACAATAATATAAGTAATATTATCCAATACAATTTCTTTCGATGTTTTCTACGGAACCTGAAAGAGATCAGGTAAATTAATTTGTCCATAGTCATATTCATTACACGATTAATAAGAAATCTTGCCGTTACCTTGCTGTTCTGGACCCTATGCCAATTAAGTACCCTGTTTCTCTGACTTCACTGCCATTTTTGAGAGGTGGATGTCGCGTTATCGTCGCTACACTGGGTGGGCCTGGAAGGAAATTGACCTATATGCATATTACAATATATTAATTTGGTTTGTGTTTTTACGAATATGTGAATCGTAGGTTTTACTATATAAACAACTCCACAAAGGTGTCATTTCACTATATATTAATATAAAAAAGATAAAAACATTCGTTACGGTTTTCGGCAGTATACGCTTACAAATCAAGATGTATGCATTATCAGTGGAGGCGTACATAATATCTGCCTATCCTTCTATGTTAATATAGTGAGTAAAACTGCGCAATGCGGTCTAATGTAAAATGGATAGCTTAACGCGTTAAGACATACTTAAGTAGAATAAAGTAAGTCAATTAAGTTCAAAGGTGGTCTACAATTTAATATTAATTACACAAAAAAACGATTGCATAGTGATACTGGGAAAGGCAATAAGAGTGTCGAAAGAGATGGCTAAGACCTAGTATCTTTCTACAGCATCACTTAATTAAGAAGACCCGTGGTCAACTAGTTTTGTCTTCATTAATAAAATAGTTTCTCTGGAGGACGGTATCGCGTAGGGGAGTCCTGTCCTATGAGAGCAATGTCTGGGAGATATCTGATGCAAATGTCTAAGGGCCGTCACATCACATCACTATAATACGACTTAGGGTCCTTCAAGAAGAGAGCGTATTTCTCCCTTAAAGGCCGGCAACGCATCTGCGATTCCTCTGGTGTGATGTCCACGGGCGTCGGATCAAATAATTTTAGGTGATCCTAGGCTCGTTTGCCCGCATTTACTATATAAAAATATATATATATCATGAGGCCTGCGCGGACGTTGTCGTTTTTTTATATTGAAAAAAAAAACGAGACTTTTAAGACGATAAAATTTTATATATTTACCAATAGAAATATATAAATCTAAAGTATTTGTTTAAATGGTTAATCGCTGGTGTTATTACTTGGAATTGAATATTTTTTTGTGCTCAATAGTGCATTTATCGAGGAAGCTTATAGGCTAGATAACATCACGCTACGTCCTATAAAATATAGCGAAGAGAAGTTGAGCGGGTTATGTCATTTAATTAAAAAAGCTATCCTTAAAAACTGCATTCAACGGGAACGAAGTCGCGAGCACAAATAGTTGCTTTCTATTCGTGTAATGCGGTGAATCGTAATTCAAAACTTTCTTTATGTATACATAAAACGTTCTATGTATGGGTGTAATGTATTTTCGGGCGATTGTTATCTTACCTAGATTACCTTGGCGGTCTATTGCCGTTGAAATGTGAATGAACTCTAATAAAATGTACTAAAATTCGTGAAGTTGAATGATATTTTGTAGTTTAAGAATTAAATTTGATATTATAGTAATACGAATGTATTTAAGTATGTTTGAAAGTTAAAATAAACTTGTATGTTCAATTTCTTACCCTTACAAATACCAAAACGTAACATGAGTTCCCGAACAAGCTTACTAACTAACTGTTGGACATAGGCCTTTCCCAACGCTACCACAGTATGCGGTCCTCCGCCTTCCGCGTCCAACGAAATATAAGGTTGTAGGCTTAATAGAGATGATACAGTTTTTGTAGTATACCGGCGACGTAATCATTATAACACGGGATAATCATTATCAGCCCTTGTCTGCCCACTGCTGGACTTTCCTATCCCAATATCTTTTACAGTATGGTCCTCCTTCATTCAACGACCTTCCACTGTGTGCACGGAGTCGTCGGTGCAAATGGCATACTTTTAAGTTAAAGTAGGATTAGAACTTACGTGACACACTTGGCCCCATAGCATCATCGCCTTCGTTTCCCCAAGCATTCATTATCACTTCAACTTAACTAATAAATTTACCATAAAAATATCATGATATTTAATGCCTTAAAATATTGTTACGTTAATTTAATATTTATTATGATTAAAAGTTCGCATTGATTTTAACTAAGTTAACCGTATTAACTTTTTTTTACTTCATCACATTTTTTTGGTTATAACAACACAATGAGCTTTCGCCTTCATAGCATCCGAGACACTGAAAGCTTGCTCGCACGCCTGAAATGTTCAAGCTACTGTAACCATAAAAAATGAAACTATCAGACAATTCTCTTTACAAATCTTTTAACTATATTGTTAAGCATTTATAATTATATGAGTATACAATAATAAATGTAAGACATTATTTTATAAGACTTTACTCTTTTGTCTCCGTTTCCGATTGCGGTTCCGATACGCTAAATATAAAACATTTATTATCCTATATGATATTTCCGTTACATCCCGGCTTCGCATCTAGGTGTTAACTCAAGTTTTTAATGACCAATGACACACTGCGTCTTCATTATTGATTTACATAATCCTGTGACTTACACCGTTGATTTATTAAATACAAAAATCCTATTTTATGAATAATTTAAGACATAGACTTTATAATGATACCCTATGGTATAAGTTTTATAGTTCAAGGTCTTACATCTAATTGACGAA
>JAODUI010000006.1:768137-791889 GCA_027563995.1 Papilio gigon | reverse complement strand
TCTCTGTGGTGCGAAGGGCATAACTTTGTTAAAGGAGATGGGGTCTAATGGACCGCGTGTCGCACTAACGTCTAGTCACGGAGCGGGTCGATAACACCTCGTACCGTAGGGATGGAAAGTAAGCAAAAATTGATGCCGCCACGAAAGTGTTAGTAAAAACATTATCTAAAATAATCAAAGTCAAAATGGCCGTTTCATATTTATTCGGAATAAAACATATAATGTCTGTAAATGTAAAATAATAAAATATTATCTGCTGTACTAATCAACAACCAAAACATTTTTTAAAGGCTTATCATTTTATTTTTAATCTAGTCGTCGCCCAAGACGACGACAGCGAAGAATTAAAAATTTGCCTACGTTACTCTCATTTACATCCATTAAAAGTCCTACCGGTCAAGTCGTCAACTCACTATACGTCCCCCACTGAGGAGCTTGGAGCCTAGCCTATTATGTACGTGGTTAAACCATAGTCAACCACGGTGACCCAAAGCGGGTTGACTTCACACTTATAAATATATATTTCTTTGCAACTATGTGCACGATGTTTTCCTTCACCGTAAGAGCTTCAGAAAATGTACATGATGTACATGAATGATGTACATGAAATTAGAAAATCGATAAACAAATTGGTATATGGCGGTGGACGAATCTTCACAATGTCGAATGCGGTCCGGTCCGGTCAAGCGAATTACAACTCCGCCACCGACGTCCAGCGATGACTACCCACGTCCAAATAAATGTCAAGAAGCGGTTGTAATATACTATTTAAAACCTTATTTATCATGTAATCATATTATTATATAATATAACAGATTAAATTTTATTACGTTATATGATATATTAAATGCTTGCGAAATGCGAAAGTTTCTATGTATTGAGACTTTCGCTGGCAGAATGGTTGTATTTGTCTGCGTTAATTAAAAACATGCAATATTTTATCTGTAGGTTATAGATCTGTATGTAATATCAATATTATTTTATTGGTAGATAAAAACACTTCCTATATTTTCTAAGCAAATCGGAATAACGCGATAAAATCCGTCCCGACTACAGAAGGTCACAAAGATTTCAAACAGAATAACATCATGTAATTGGCTTGTCAATGTCATCATATAAATTAAAAAGAAAACAAGATTCCCTATGGACTGACAAATGAATAGCCAAGCCATAATCTCTTCGACCAACAACAAATCACAACCAGGAGAAATTTACTCATCAGCATACATCGTCATTTGTTCGAAATGAAACCGGACATTGTTACCAGATTGAGAAGAGGGCAATATATTCGTAGGCAGTTATGTAGTTATGTGTTAAAAAAAATAACTAGAGATATTTTGCAATTTTTTTATTGTAACATAATACGCCGTTTGTCTATGGTCAAGCATTTACTTGGAACCCAGTATAAGTGCCAATTATTTTTACTTTTATGGAGAATAAATCTTTAAACATAAATCTAACTACGATATTAAGGTCCTACTTTTAGCTCAATACCAAGAAAGATGCCGTGGAGATGGACTTTCGTGATGTACAAATATTTGAATGATAAGAGACGATGCAGGACGGAAGTCGCTGGCGATGTCTTGAGGCGAAAGTCAATAAATGTAAATACAGTTCATGGTACAGAGGGAGAAAATAAATGTAATATTTTAATATATGAAAACCAACCTCTGAATGTTTTCCTTCGTACGTTCCCGATAATAATCCACTAATTCGCTAAGGCTGCGTTGTCGAAAAACCTCCATAACTCGTATATATCATATCACTAAATATCAATATGTTATTACTGTTCATATATTTTTATAAACATAATTAATTTATTATCATTCTTTTAGTTGTGCTCGTGAAAATCACATTTTAATGTGTACAAAATACAACGTGAAACTAAAGTGTACAACGTTAGCATTACCGTACAAATATTATCGACAGTTATCTTATCATTCGCGAACATTTTATTTTATCGCCGCCGAGGCGCGTTCGTTTGACGCTTTTTGTGATATTAATAACGGCTATAATGTAACGCATCCAATGAACTGACGAAAATATACGTGACTTCCGTTTTTAAGCATTTTACGATATGCATCTATCTATGTGCATTAACATTATTATGTATTGCATAATAATCTTCTTTTCACACAAAAACTCATTTCTTTTGGCTTAAAATTACCCTTTTACCTATTTTTTATCTACATTCTACATCTCCTGTCAACTTGACAACTAACCTAACCTCTTTCATGTAACGGTTAACGTACGTTCGTAATGTTTTAAAAAAAGTAATACAGTTCAAAAGGCACCAACAGTAACGTAGTAATGATAATTTTAAAATCTGTAAATTGATGACATTTATTTAGTCCAATGTGTTTAATCGTTGAAGTTATTCTGCCGACCATACAAACATTTCTACTTCTCTTCTCGTTACGACTTGGTTGCCTAATTATTCTTGCTTGGACGTCTGTTAGTATTCATTTTAACTATTTTTATCAAGCGCCAACTACCAGTCGAATTTTAAACTTTACAATTTACAACAAACCCTATTTCATTCACTGATATACTATATACATTGCTATTAGCCGACCACGGCTTAGAAAGCTTAAATAAGAACAGAATACCAATTCTGTTCCTATTTCCTTCACTTCCTTTATGGTGTGATTTCTTCAAATCCTAATCAATGAAATAAAAACAACATAGCATCTCAATGCACCAAAAAAGCGTCAACCAGGGAGGAGTGGCGCCGGCTTGTGAAGCGAGCTGCTAAATGATAATGACCAGACTGATACGACAAAGAAGAAGCATCTCAATCTTCTTATTATAAACAGTCCCATGTTTTTCCGCATGATCATCAGTCTTTGTCTCCCCTCCACGCTTTCTTATTGAACTATCCTTTGCAGTTCAGATCATGGTTCGGTATTGTGTTCTTCTCGTCAGCGATACTGGAAGTGCTGACACGGCGCAAGTCGCCGTTGCACATGCTGCTCTTGTGGCCGAAAAAAAAATACATTAACGATGAAAACTTCTACCTGATATATTATTTATATATCGCGCTGTTGGTTGTTGAGGCAATACTGTTTGTATTCTGCATCGTTTATTTTACTTCGGGCTTGTACAAGGTACGTTTGACCTTCTTTATTATATTAGATCTTTTTGTTGATTCCTCCTTCTCCACTGCTAGGTATATAAAGAGGATTAGATATCGTTCCTCTTTTTTATGATCTTAGTCAAGAACTATAATGCCTAGTGATTATTTCGTTTCTATTGAGTGCAAGATGGACCCTCCCACCTCAACTATTGTTGTATCAAAAGCTATATTATTCGCAGCGTTTAGTGTAAATTTGAATTTTACTAAAACGTTTAGATGGTGCTGTACCAACCTACGATATATTTACGATTGGACTGGCTGATTATCAATTGTTTTTCGAATGGAACACAAAGATAGAATGTTATTTAGACAATTAATATATTTAAAAGAGAACTTCGCAGGTAAGATCGCGGCCTCTACGACAATATCTGATCTGCCGCTGCGTCACGTGGCTAGCGGAGGTGATACTACTCCTGGCGCTCTGCCTCAACCACAGGAAGCTCATCGGCTGGTACCTGGTCATGTTAATGTTCGTCAGTGAGTATTGCTACGTAGAAACAAAGTTCCGTTGTAACTTTCAAGAGTAGACAGAATGGGTACTTACTAAATGGAGTAAATGTAACAACTAATGAGATCGTGATCAAGCTAGTTTTATCATCATCACCAGTTTTTGTCTGTTCGCTATTGAACATTGGCTAGTTTATTCTTTATAAAAAAAAAGACCGCGACGTTACCATATGCGGATCTCTGTATTGATGGAATTGACAGTTTTTTTTAATGTTATAAGTGAAGAAGGAGATATTATTGAAAATAATATTGTTATAATCACATTGCATGATGTAGATGACTTGTTATAAACGCGACACTATCTTGGTGGTGATTGCAAGACGTGATGACAACAGATGCACTGGTTTGCTGTCCGTGTCGATATTGTTATTAAGTGTATTTTATTTCTAATTTAATTTTAATTGCTACCAACATAGTTTATAAGCTAAATGTATTTACTAACACTATATATATGCCTTCGGTGTAAATAAATATTAGTATTACATTATAAAACCAAGAGATGAGAGGAAGAAAGAAAACAAATTTATTGTCACACGTGTTAGAGCAACACGTTACACAAATATA
This sequence comes from Papilio gigon, assembly GCA_027563995.1. Classification (NCBI taxonomy): domain Eukaryota; kingdom Metazoa; phylum Arthropoda; class Insecta; order Lepidoptera; family Papilionidae; genus Papilio; species Papilio gigon. The sequence goes on along the minus strand of JAODUI010000006.1, from coordinate 787,682 downwards.
TCGGACAAACAATTAATGAACAGCGTGACAAAATAAAAATAAGCTTTGTAGTGTAGGTAATTCCTTGTCCATTTTTTTTTTCATTCTTTTCTATTCTTTGTAACTCTTCCTCTACAGTTCTGGAGTTCTATTCAATAATAACTGTGTACAGTTATTACGTGAACGTGTCAACGGACGAAAGTGATCCGCGGAACTATCCTGAAAAAGTACAGAACCTTTATGACTTAAGCACAAAGTCGTGAGTCCTATATATTTACTTAAAACGCATAAATACAAATAAAAGGAAGCAACTGAAGTGTGTAAATGAAAGGAAGGTTACTGAAAACCTTACATAAATTTTATATATAATTCGGAACACATTAAGTAGAGAAAAGGGCAAGTTGATATTGGTAAAGTATATTTGATCTATTTAAAAATTATGTCTATAAAAAACAAGAGAAACGCGCTGAAAAACAAAAGCAATATAATGCATAGCTACGCAAAAAAGAGTACGGTCCAGAGACTGTAGGTTTTCAACAATCATTCATCATCAGCTCACTGTACGTCCCCACAGAGTGGCTCAGAGCCTACCCTATTATTAGGGGTGACTAGGCCATAGTCAACCACGCTGGCCACGTGTTGGTTGACTTCACACATAGCTTTGAATTCCTTCGCCGATATGTGCAGGTTGCATCACGATGTTTTCCTTCACCGTAAAAATGTCGGATAATGTACATATGCGATTCAAAAATGGAAAAACACATTGGTATAGCGGGGATCGAACCTGGACAATGTCGAGTACGGTCCAGTCCGGTCAAGCGCTTAACAACTGCGCCAACGACAACAATCATTAATAATATTAATAAAATTATGACTTGAAGTTTAAGGAATGATTTTTCTGAAATCTTCGTACTGTTTCAGGAAAGGTAGCGAGGGACAATCGCAGACAACTTCACTAGTAACCCATTACTATCGCCGTTAATATGGTAATAATTCATTTAAATAACAATTTGTTTTCCCAACTTTTTTATAGGTTATTTTCATATCGAAACAAGAAAAATAAATCAAAACATCTGATTAAAGTATTCTAATAAACTGAATACAGATTAAAACATTAAAAAAAATCACCAAAAAAGAAAAACGAACCGTCACTTTAAAAAGATTATCCCAAATTTGTATTATAAAGATGCAATTATTCCGTACATGGCATAAAAATGTTAGACCAATAATAAAAAAATATATATTATAAAGTTGAAATAATTGAATGTACATTGTTTATCAACAGCGGAAATTGTAAGTAAATAACGATATCAGAAACTAACGTATTTCGAAGTCCAGCTTCCTTGGAAAGTCTGTATTTGTAATACCATTTGTATGAGAGATAATTTGAAATATATTTTTTTCCCGCAACTTCGCGTATAATAATACTAAATATAAGATTTAATAAATTCTATATGTAGGTTAAAATTGTTTACTTTCATTGATACTATTTTTATTTTTAAAACTTTATACGAAATTAAGAAAAAAGAATAAGGAAAAAAACAAAATGACTCCATAGCATTATTAAAAAAACAAGAGAAAACAATGTTGCCAACTTACATAATAAATATGGCCATACGTAATAATTATTTATATGTTCATCAACACTATGCGAATTCTAGACAGTAATATCATTCAAATGTCATTCAGATATATTTAGCTGGTTTGTAATTACATGATAACAAACATCCATCCATTCTTTCAAATTTGTTATTTTTTTTGTCTTATTAAAATATGTGCATTTTTGAATGATTGAGGCGGTTCATAACTGTCGTGAGGGGAGGCCTACGCTCAGCAGTGGGCGACGTGTGGCTGATATGATGATGATATTAACTCTCATGTTAGTGTATTATAAAAAGGTTTTAGTATTTTATGAATTATCCACAATCACATCCAAATATGTTTATACCTAGTTTAGAAGGAATATCACGCTTGTAATATCTAAAACGTAAACTAATTTGAATTTGTTATGATGAAAGATAGTTTGTTGTATATTTTACACTAACATATAACTAGATGTCCATTTTTTCTAGCAACTTTTCGTCGGCCGCGTGTTATCGTGATAAAGCCCTTTTTGTTTGAGATAAGCTGATAACGCTCGCCCGACGATATTGGTGCATCGTACACAAAATATTAGTTACTTTCTATTTTTAACGCCTCGAAGTCGATATTGTTGACAGTTTATAGGAGATACAGTGTCTGTGAACTCTGTTATGTAGTTGCAAATAAATATTTTCTGTGTTGTGTTCGTAAATATATTATGGTATTGAAAAATATGGCGTATACTTTACCAAGGTTGGAAAAATGTTGTTGCGTTAGCTTGCGGATTGGTTCCCTGATAATTGGATATGTTTCTCTTGTAAGTATACATATAATTGAATAATAATGATTACTATCATATTCGTTTTATTAGTTAGCGAAACGCAAATTGTTTCATAAAATTATTAATGCGTTAATTATGCGCCTGTCATAAAATAATAGTTACAATCAAAACGTATACATAAATTTAATTTTTAGTTAGGCGCGTCTATGTCTTATAAAATACTCAATGATTTTGACCGTTGTAGTGCCTCTGTACACTGTTATATTAATATGATAATGTATACATTTGTTTCAGGTTATTTCCTCGTTATTCACGGGCGTCGTTTCTTGGTCCCTGTACAAAGTAGTAACGTACGTAAATTCTAAAGTTCAACCGAATCCGCAACACACGGCCGAGGAGATCGCAAAGGTCGCACTGGGAGTCTACATCTCGCACGCTTATCTATTGCTTGTTCTCCTGTATTACTTTTTTATTAGTCTTCTGCTTGTCATCGGAGTGCATGTGGTACGTAATATTTTTTACAATTCGATTTTTACAAAGAAATTTAAGAAATTCAGAACTTGTAACGTGAAATGTATTTCTTTAGAATCGAATAGGCCGGCAATCGTTGCCGGCACTAAAGAAACCATAAATAAACGACGACTGATCGTTTTGCTACGTGTATATATATTATATATGTATAAATATTATCTGAATTGCGTTACCAGCGCGGTGTATTCTTAATATAGCAATATTCTGATAGTAATGATTTATTATTTGTCTTAATTTTAGAATAATGCGAAGTACTTAAGATATTACTTCAAGGCAGGACTTTTCCTCTTGGCACTCGCATTAGCTCTGGTGGTCGTTACTACCATCTTCTTGGGACTTTTGGCTACGATACCACTGTTAAAGTGGAGTTGTAAGTTGAGTTCTTTTATTTACAAATGTTTTTGTACGAAAGTAAAGTTTTTTTCTCTTTTCAGTGACTCTCTTCTTCTGTCTGATTGTCGTAAGAAGCACGTATTTACAAATGGAGGAACAAAATAAACCACGAGTCTATGAAATGCAAACGCTTTATACTACTCAGCAAGCTCCTTTAATGGCTTAAACGTTTGGAACGTTTTATTTTAAAAATGAATCTGTTCAATAAATATTTTATACGTTCAGGCACGGACTTTCATTTATTTTCAGCATTTAGTTGATGTTACAGGATTTGGGGACTTAATTATTTTTTAAATTCTAAGATTCTAAGCTTACAAAAGTAAAAAATAAAATGGAACTTTTTATAATCTATAGGAATTACAAAATGCAATCTGTATCTTTGTTATCTTTGCTGAATGATGTCAATGTCAACTGTCATCCATCTGTCATTTTGAGTGATCGGACGCGTTAATGAGGTTCTATCTTGGTCCTATCGCAATGTAAATTTAAAATTATTAAATCAAAAATTCGATTTGCATAGTTAGTAGATTAATTCAAATCCAATCTTTTCCTTTATTTATATTCGGTGCGACAGGATCTTGTGACTTCATTTAAAGAAAAGCCAGAGCATCTATGTGGTGGCGACATTACGATTGTCACCGTTTGCTTTCTGCAAAATGATAACAACTTTGCAACTTTAGATAAAAGGACGGAATAGTACTAAAGTTAGATATTAAAATGGCTAGCAAATATCATCAGAGTACTCAAGCTAATGCCCAAGCGCAGGTTCGTGTCTAATAAACAATTTCTTTTCGATTGTCATAAAATTTATAACGAATACACTGGTTCATATCAAACCTCTTTTATTTTCCCTTTCAATTTCAGCTAGTACAATGGATAAACGACGCTGGCTTGTCAGAAGGGACTAAAAGGGCTAATTTATTAAGAAAAATAATGGAGGTTATGATTCATCAAGCACCTCAAACCATTCCTATATACATAGAGAATGTATTGAGTTTTGTTAGTGACAAATCTACTGAAGTTAAAAAGCAGGTCGTTGCTTTCATTGAAGAGTTAAGGTATGATTGTTATGCTTGTAAGATGAGACTAGTCTTCACAGGCTTTTATAAATATTGTGCCAAGATCACACTAAAGGCAATAAATATAGTTGTGGCTGTGGGTTCGAATCCATGTTTTAAACTTATTATCAGCTAAATGCTAACACCAGTCTTTCACATGATACCAAGCTTCTACAATATTTAATGTTATTTACTAATTTCATCATCAACCTGCCCTTTTTCCTACGTCCTGTCTGCATAATTTGTACTCCATAATTTATTTTTCAGTAATCATATCTTGTATCCTCCATCCTCCTCCTCCATACACATATCCTCTTACACAATTCAAACCTTCTGTTTCCCTTGATGTTTATAACTATACACTATGGAGACCTGAGGAAGGCAACCAAACACATCTTATTACCTTCTTTATGTGCTCATCATCTCTAATTCTATTTTACTGATATCTATTTCTCACATTTTCAATTTCTATTCAAGCAAACAATATCCAGAGTACCTGCCTAAGATAATCGGACAGCTACAGATGTTAGTTCTTGACGCTGTGATAGCGGTGCAGAAGCGTGCGATACAGGCTGCCAGTATAGCATACCGGAATGTTCTAATATGGCTCTGTAAAAGCAACGCTGACATGCAAGAGATGCAGCATGTATGGGAACATCTTAATAAATTGAAGGTTTGTTATGAAAGTGTTTTTAATACTTAGATTTCATATTGTACTTTGTCTTATTGTTAAAACTCGAAGTGTCAATAGTCTAATAGTTAAGGGACTACCATACCTACCATTTGTTTATTGTTGTGAACCATATCATAGCAGAAGCTTTTTCATGCTTCCTGGGAATGGTTACAAGAAATATTTTATATTATAAAGAAATACACCAGACTTGTGAGATTGTTTGGAAAAATTATAAGCGTATATATTGATAAAAGTCACTCATACCGCGAAGAAAAACATTGTGATGCAACCTGCAGATATTTGCATGGAGATTCAAATATATATGTAAAGTCAACCAGCACTGGACCAGCATGGTTGGTTATGGCCTAGTCATCCTAATAGTATAGTAGGCTCCGAGCCCAGTGTGGATGTATAGTGAGCTGATGATGATGTTAGTAATAATAATTATTAAGATTTGCTCCTTTTACTTTTGCAGTTGTTGATTTTAAACATGATAGACAGTGAAAACGAAGGTATCAGAACTCACTCCATAAAGTTTCTGGAGGAAGTGGTTCTGCTGCAGAGCTCCAGCGAGGATTCCGAGGACGAGTTCACACTGGACAAGATACCATCTCACTTGCCCTTCTTGAAGCGGCATGCTTTGGAAGAGGAGGCGGAGTAAGTGATGTCATGTGTTAACATTGTCAATCTTCTTATTATTTTCGTGAATACAGAGATGGAGAGGTTTTTGTAGTATTTTAAATCGCCAATAGTCTAAAGGTTGAGGTAGAGACTAGTGGTTTAGTGATCGTGGGTACTTTTCCAAGATTACCTGGTTAGAACCATCCATCTATCTTTTTTTTCTAAACGTTCGCATTAATGAAATTAGTAAGATAGTAAAATTTTGCATTTGTAAATAGTAAAATGCTTTATAAATAAATATCATCTGAAAAACATTAAAAACTAATAAATATAGGCATTTTATAATAGATTTTAATATTTCAGGCACATATTTCAGCTATTACTGAAATTCCACAACTCGCAACACATATCCAGCGTTAACTTAATGGCCTGTATGACCACACTGTGCCTGCTCGCTAAGTTAAGACCTAAGTACATGCCCCGCGTCGTCCAAGCGTTAGGCGACCTCCACACAACCTTACCACCAACTCTCTCACAGTCACAAGTCAACTCGGTGAGGAAACATTTAAAAATGCTCCTTTTAAACTTGATCAAACATCCGTCATCAAACGACATGCTTCCAAACTTGACGCAACTCCTCGCAGACATCGGCATGTCACCGCAAGAGATCAATAAAGCTGTACCAAAAGACAGAAGAAATAAACGGGTGAATGAAATCAAAGCAGACGATAATCCAGCTAAGAGAGTCAGGATCGATTCCCCTCAAAGCAATAGCCAAGGCAGTGACAGCAACAGCCGTAGTGAATTCACTTACGAAGATGACAGCAGCCAGCACAGTGTCGGCTTACCTAAAGCTCCAGTCACAGAAGACTCCATATTCGACGGACTGAACAACATTGACAGCGTTGTCAACCTCATCATGTCCACCCTCCTAAATCACCTCCCACCAACTATGCCTAGTCACTTTATAACAGTTTACAAACCCATCCCGAATTCCGGCACCAAAACACAGAAGAGGAGCCTCGCGAAAATGACGCTAGCCTTAATTAAGGATGAACCAATGCCCACCACACCCACGACACCCACTCTCACTCCCACCCCAACACCATCCTTACAACCACCACTGTTATCTGATACCACAACCAAAATACCGTTGCTAAGAGACGATGATGAGAAAGTCACTCTAAAAAACGCGGTCGCCAAACTTCAAGAATCAGCCAAAGCGGAAAAAGAGATGGAAAGCGCTGTAACCAAACTAATGGAGGAAACGCGACAGGAGCATATAAAAGCGGAAGAAAGGAAAGCTAAAGACAAAGAAAAGTTGGTAGCGCCACCTACACCGTCCATCCCGAAACTGAAACAGAAAGTAAAGTTACTGAAGCTCCAAGAACTGACGAGACCTATACCGAAGGATATCAGAGACAAACTTATGTTACAAGCTGTGGAGAGGATACTGAGAGCGGAGCAAGACTGCATCATCGGCGGCGCGGAACAGATACGTGCCAAATTCATAACGATTTTTGCATCGAGCTATACTTCTGATATAAGAGATTTGGTCCTCAATTACATTCTAGAAGATCCTGTAAACAGGATGGACTTGGCTTTGTCCTGGTTGTACGAAGAATACTCCATCATGCAAGGATTCAATCGTCACCCGTTGACGTTGAAGAATGTCAACGAAAAACATGATCAAAACTACAACCAGTTGATATGTTCCCTGATCACCCAAGTCTGCGAGAGAGGGGACCCGCTGATGGAGAACAGTAAAGATGTACTGATGAGGAAGATTTACTTGGAGTCTCCAGTTGTCACGGAGGAAGCTATCGATTACTTGAAGCATTTGGTCAGTGAGGAAAAGATGGCGTTACTGGCACTGGATTTGTTGGAGGAGTTGTGCTTGATGCGGCCGCCCAGAGCGCATAAGTACGTCGCTTCGTTGGTTCCGCATGTTTGTAAGTATATTTTCTTCTATTGGGGCACGTCCAGGGCTTCCTATCCGCTATATTACGTTCACACATTTTACACAGCTCCAAGAACTAGGACGCAATTTTTGTTACATTCTATCTTATACTATGATAATTCCATCCCCGTAAGAATAAGGAACTGAAGCGCCAATAGCCGAACTGTTAAGGGTACGGACTATCGATATAGCGTTCGTGCGTTCCAGTTTCGCCAACCGACTGCTGTATTGAACCATGTCCTAACACAAGCTTTTTTCAAGCTTACCAGGAACGGTTACAAGAAATATTAGTAAATTAACAAAAAAAATTGTATGTCATAAAAAAAAATATTATTTAAATCTATTTGAAAGTAGCTTTTGCTCGTAATTAAGCGTGAAATTAAAAAAAAAAAACTTTTTAATTAGTCTATGCATTCTCCGTACAATAATCTATCTCTTTGCCAAATTTCATCCAGATTAATTTAGCCGTTTAAATGTTATCTTCTAACAAACATCCAAATTATCATATATATAAGAGAAATAATGTATTCCAGTGAGTGACAACGAAGAAATCCGCGAGGTAGCATTGAAGTCTTCTCTAAAAGTATATAAAAACAGCACGGACGCCTCAAGACGCGTGATAGAGAAGAGCGCACTGCTGCACCTCGGCTTCATCACGCTGCCCACCCCGCCGGAGATCATCAGCCCGCGCCGCGCCCGCGCCTGGACCGACGACCAGTACCGGCTGTGTCTCAGCCTCGTCGTTGCGCTGTTCCCGGAGAAAGAAGGTGAGTACAGACACGTGGTCGCTGAGCTTTCGATAAATATCTTGGTTATGTTTTGGATCGTTGTTAAATTTAAATAAAAAAAAAACAAATGTTAGTGTCAAATGGAAATCAGGTATGCTGAGCTGGCGTCCTTTTGTCACACGTTGTTTTTTCCTAAATCTGTCCTTTTATTTCCATATATGGCAATATATGCTTCTCAATTATGTTTGTGTGTCAGAGCTGATAGTGGAGGTGGCGCGCGTGTACGGCGGCGCGGGCGCGGAGGCGAAGCGCTGCGTGCTGCGCGCGCTGGAGGCGCCGGTGCGCGCCGCGCCCGGCCTGCGCCCCGCCTTCCGCCGGCTGCTGGACGAGTGCCCGCGCGGCGCCGAGACGCTGCTCACGAGGCTCGTGCACATACTTACCGACAAATGTATGATGTCGCATTTTTTTATAATTGTTTTGTTTAAATGTATTAGTACAGTTTTTTACTTGATGCCATCCATTAAAGTCGACCATGTCAACCCATAATCATTAATCTATTGAGTACAAGAAGTGCCACTCATCACGGGTCTAGAGTTTGAATTCCGCCATTGCAATATTGTTAACCATATCGTAGCTCGAACCTGGAGCTTAGTGCAGTGGTGAAAGAAATATTAGTAAATTAACAAAAATGCTAATATTTTATTTAAAAAAAATTAAGTTTAGTCAAAGAAAAACAGTTTTTTTTAATTTAATTAAACTCAACCTTATTTATTATATGAAACATAAATATTTCTTAAATTCATTATTTTTCGTACTAACGGAAATGATTGGTGTACTCGTCAGCGCCGCCCACGCCGGAGCTGGTGTCCAAAGTGCGGGAGCTGTACGCGACGCGCGTGTCCGACGTGCGCTTCCTGATCCCCGTGCTTACAGGCCTCACCAAAAAGGAGGTAAGCATGCAACGACCTGGTCTCCGCTGGTATCACTATATCCACTGACGCGCAACCCTCACTGCGGACCTCAATACACGTGAAACGTCACTTGTTCCAGATTCTGGCAGCATTGCCGAAGCTGATCAAACTGAACCCGGCCGTTGTGAGAGAAGTTTTCAACAAACTACTTGGTCTGCAGAACTCAGCGGATGAAGAGCCTCCAGGTATTTATATTTCTCTTACAGTAACATGTACAGCCTCCCTTCCGAAGTCTCGTAACAAAATTGGAAATAACTATCTTTTTGTATAAATTATAAGTATCGAAACCGAAGTTTTATGAATTTAACTATGAAAATGGTTTTTTTTTATATTTCATATCAAATTGCTATGAAGTGTTTTTTTTTCTTCCGTTAAGTATCTAATGTTATTTATTTTACAGAGATAATAATTTGTAAGTACAATTTATATGTTTGTAAAAAAAATCATTACAGTTCAAATAAAAATTGTTTTAACCTTATTTAAGGATTACCCCCTAGAATGAAACACCCTGTATCATGTTTCCAGTGTCCCCCGAGGACCTGTTAGTGGAACTGCACCTTATAGACCCGAGTAAAGCGGACCTCAAGTACATTATAAAAGCGACCGCAACTTGCTTCGCTGAGAAGAACACATACACACAGGACGTAAGTTACAAAGTCTATTTTCTACCAAACGTCTTCTCCCCTTTCCATATATTCCTTATAGTGCTTACATAATAATGGAACGGCCCCTATGTATATCCAGGTGCTGTCGGCGGTGCTGCAGCGGCTGGCGGAGGAGCGCGAGATCCCGGTGCTGATGATGCGCAGCGTGCTGCAGGCGCTCACGCTGCACCCCGCGCTGGCGCCGCTCGCCACACACATCCTCAGCCTGCTCATTGAGAAGGAGGTTTGAGCAGTTCATTTACCAGATGACACTAGAAGTAGTATCACATATTAATTTTAAATAAATCTACTTTTGTGGGACCCAAATGTTCCTATAAAAGATGAACTACAGATAACCTCGAAAAAAATATACATTCATAACCTTCTTCAAGACCTACTATTTTTACTACTGGAGAAGATTTTTGGGGTCCTAATTCCTTATTGTTTTGCAAAATCATTGGTAAATTTTTATAACCTACGTTGCAGGTGTGGCGCCACAAGGTGGCGTGGGAGGGCTGGGTGAAGTGCTGCGAGCGGCTGCAGGCGCTGGGAAGCGCGGGCGTCGCGCCCCTGCTGGCCGCGCTGCCGGCGCCCGCGCTCGCCGCGCTGCCTGCGTCCCTGCAGCAGCTCGCGATGGTACGTATCGGCTTCAGCATCAAGCACATTGAGGCACAGTCCCCTCGAGGCTAATATCTTGATCCGGTATCGCCTCGAGGCAACTACATTGATGCAGTCACCTCAAGGCAAATCGCTTTTAGAATACTCTCTTTCTACTATTGGCTTTTTTTATTCCATCTAAACATCAATCACAGACAAAAAAAATCCGTTTGGTGTTTATTGGTTTTGTAAGTCAAGTGTTGCCAGTTAATGTTTTTTTCCAGGAGCCGCAGCCCGGCAACCCCATAGAGCCACTGCCGCCCGGCATGGATTGACGAATGCCTCACTCTGCCTACCCACAAACCGATGACGAGTGGTGTCGATTCTTTTCCGATGTTGACTTTACTTATTAAACTCAAACAGCGTGAAAGTTGAAATGTAGTGTTTAAATGTAATTCTAATTGTATGTTTTGTAACATGGAATATAATGTTACACATAATAAATTGAATGTTAATAAAGATAAATTGGTTACAATTATTGTTTTAATTTTCTTAATGGTAGTCGGTTGAGTTCGATCAGACTTTCTTAAAGTAGGCGATAACGCAACCTTGGGGGCGTTAAGGGGCCCATAAAAAATGGGGGGTCGTTGATGTGGTCAGGGGGGCGATGTATAATTTTTAATTTCATTTACTTTGTATAGTATTTTAAAGTTCGCAAAAATTAACACCCACCTACTACATAATAACGTTCACTTACGTAAACATCGTTTACTATTTCCATATATTATATATATAAAATATTAGAAATAATATAAACGCTGACCTAGGCGGCGGTTATTACTTGAACCATTTCTAAATTATAAACTAAAATTAAAGTATTGAAATTGTGATTACTAAGTTTAAGGGTGTATAAAAATGGGGGGCGTAGAAAAATAAATTCTCTAAGGGGGCGGTAAAAGAAATAAGTTTGATAATCACCGAGTTATGAGTTTAGCAAAATTGTCTCTGGTCCTAACGTCCTAGTTTCACGTTTGTGAATTCTAAATTTAAATTTGAAGAAAAATAAAACAATTTGAATGTTTAAATAAATATTTATTTAATAATAATTTTTAATGTATAAATACGACTCGAGACTTTATTCTCATTGTCTTAAAAATCACTAAATAGTTATTGAATTTTTTTTTTTCATTATTAAAAATAGAATAATGCAGTTTTCCACATTATGTTTAAAAGTGGCAACACGTACATTCATATGCGTTCCTTAATAATAGATACAAAGATTCATTTCTCATATAAAATAATTAAAACCCACTACTGAAGTTTATAGCTTTGTATGTTTGGAGCAATCGCTTTTATTATGTTCTCGACGCTATAAGGCGTATCTGCGAAGAAATAATTACATTTAATATTAGCCATTGTCATTAGAATAAGAAATTACGATTAAATTATTTTAAAGATTTCTGCAGTGGAAGCCCACGGTGAATTCTAACCGATATCTTACCAATATGCAGCCAATCTTTATCGACATATCCAAACTCTTTCCTGGCCTCCAGCACGGCCGCGTGCAGGGCGAAGGTCACAGATACCGCCAGCACCAACGCCGGCTCACCTGTCGCTGGATTAACGACAGAAAAAAATATTTGTTTTAAGAACAAACGTTTGTCCGCAAACCCACGTGATATACTGTCTAAGAATCTAGTTACAATCACAACCGTTCGCGGTGTTCCACTTTAAAAATTGCCTTGTACACAAACTCCGCCCCTTTTCACAAATTAACGAATGAGAAGCAAACACCGGGATGATAGTAAAATGCAATTAATCGTTTTTCTTCTCTGACCACTGACCGACTTTTTTCTCACAAACGTATTTAAAAACTGCATCCTATAGGCTCGTGTCGTCGCCTCAATACTAAACATTCAAACGACTAGCTTTTCAGGTGGAACACCGAGCACAGAATCTTTGGTACCTTTAGAGCGCAGTACACCAGCGTCGTTGGCGGAGTTCCTACGGAAGTTGACGCGGAAGTCCTGCGGGATGTCGAGCGCGCCGGGCGGCTTGTACGTCCACGTGCGATCGGTCAGCAGCCGCCCGGACTTCGCGTACTGCAGCCGCTCGCTCGTCCACAGCCCCAGGCCCATTATGAACGCCCCTTCGATCTGTTAAGTGTAACTTACGTCTTTTGGTGTCACAAACATAGAGAAGAACAGGGGTAATTAATTTTACATTTCTTTGTACTCTAAACAACGTTGCACCGCAGGAAAACTAGATGTTAGAAAGAGGAAAGGCAGAGGGAAGTAGATGGAAATACAAAAAAACAATTTAGGAGACGGTCAGAATTAAATCTGAAAATACAAAAATTAGCAAGGAATAGGATCTTTACTGTTTTGTTCATTCTGTACAGGAAAGTTACCAAACATTGAAAAGTCAGAGCACTCTTTTATGAAAGATTGTTAAACACCTACAGTCTCTCCGACTGTACTGTTTTTTTAAATAGTTATTTTTTTCATTTCGGTTTTTAGCAAGTTTCCGACATATTTTTTTATTCACACAGTCAGAGTACTCTACCTGGCCAACATCCAAATTGGGGCTGATACTCTGTCCAGTATCCTCCAGGATATCGACCCGCAGCACCTGGTGCTGTCCTGTCAGCACGTCTAGGCACACCTCTGTGCAGCACACGCCGTACACGTCGTACCCGAGGAGAGAGTCCAGGGGTGACGTCATTGAACTGGCCTGCAGGTTCACACCTAGAGAGTACCCAGGATATGGTAAAATAGGATACAATAATCCAGAAAATAAGCCAAAACTAACAAAGACGGACATATGCGAGTTTGACTTCAGTACTTAAGACTAGGTTTGATCCTGACGTTCGATTCCGTTACCTAAAAGTGAGTAAAAAGTTTGTTTTTGTACTTCCAGTTCCGATTCCAGTATCGGAAGTCGAAATACGCCAAATTATCATTGAAGATGGACAATTTTTTATCAATTATCTTCGTGGCCGTATGTAAAAATAGCAGATTTCCTAGGAAGCAAAGTTTTTTTCTACACGCGTAATGTATAAGATGAAGAACTGAAGTGAGCGCGTCAACTGCTTGTGTTAAATCATTTCAACATAACATAGTTATTTATTTACTATACATACCATTATCATAAGATTTCTTCACGACCTGTTCCCACGTTGGTTCATTCATTTCTCTCTTCGCCGGTTCCAATCTCTTCAGCAGCTCTTTACAGGCTTTCAGCGTCGCGAAGGCAACACTTTCACTTGTAATGCTGCCGTTGCTCGCCATCGCGTTGGGTGACACGAAACTATCAGCTCCTTTAACTTGGACCTTGTCTAATGCAATACCTAAAGCGTACGCGCAGACTTGAGCGACCTTCGTATTGATGCCCTGGCCCATCTCGACGCCGCCATGGGATATCAGCACGGACCCGTCGCCGTGGTAAACTGATATCATAACGGAGTAGTTCCCAGAATATTCTATCTTAAACGACATGATGGACATCTTCAAAGCCTTCTTCTTCCAAGCGTTTCTTTTATTATATTCATCTATTTCCGACCTTCTGACCTCGTAATTAGTTTCAATTTGAAATGTAGATATCATTTCCTTGAGGGAATCGTTCTTTTTCGCTAGATTCGCTATTCTAACTGATATAGGGTCTTTGTTAGTGACGTGGGCTATACGTTCCATTATGTGCTCCATGACAGCTGAAGCTTCGGTTGTTGCTGAAACGGAAAAGCGAGAATTTTCCTCACTAGTATAAGATTTCCTGTCCTATTAAGAGCAGAGTGGTCTCCCGTGAGATGGACCGATGATCTGGTCATGTTTATCTGAGTATCCTGGTTGAGGGCGGCCGAGGACCGATCGTCGTGGCGATATTTGGGGGAGGTCTGCGTCCAGCAGTGGGCGACGTGTGGCTGATATGAAGTATGAAGTATAATGTCAACTATAGTTGAATTCAATAGAAATGAGAATTTGTAAACATATTTCAATGCCTCAAAATGTAATTTATTGTTGAAAGATTTTTTTGGTTTTTTATAATACCAGTCATGTCTGTTTTAAATAATTCTATGATTACAGCGTTATAAAGGTAAAATAGTTCTGAAAGGGTCATTGTAATTTCACATTTCCATTGAATTCGAATCATTTTACTTTTTCAAAGGACTGCTTCATAACATTGTCCTTATTATTGCTTGTGACGGGCCTCGTCCGAGAGCTAAATCGTCCAGTATAAATCGACCTCTGTATTAATCAATGACCAACTCACCGGGAGCTCTGCACCAAGTGTTGGAGGCCTTGTCAGTAAGCACGCTGTAGCCGGTGATGTCGAACCGTGTACTGCCGTACAAGTTGTTCAAGCCGTCTGCTATGAAGCCGGCCAGGGAGTCATTGTAGCAGCAGCCGCAGTCAGAGTAATAGACGATGTTAAGATACTGAATCACGCCTGCGTCGTCCACACCCACCTGGTAATCAATATATTATTTCGCTGTTGAGGTCTTAAGTTAGGTGAACACCAGATTGGTGGTTGGTGGTCCACCATTGGTCTTCATACTTACTAACCATACACAGGGTACGCACATACAACATAGATTATAAGTTAAATGTATTTACTAACACTTAATGGATTATCTTATCCGAAAAAAAAAATTATTATTATATCTCCATACATCTCTGTCAACCGTCATATTTAAAATCGCTCCCTACTAGTATATCCTCTTTCACACAATCCATCGCCTTCTTCCATCTTCCTCTACCTTCGTAGCAACATTCAATCTTGTTACCTCCTTGTTTATGAAAATAACTTTCACTGTATGGAGACCTGAAGAAGCAAAGAAGGAAAGATGGGAATTAGGAAGAAGGTCTTTTAAAAGCTCATGAGCAACTATATTCAGAGATGGAATTAATACTGTTGATATTAAGATTTTCGAAGCTTCAATAGCCTAGTGGTTATAGGTACCTGTTTGTAATTTAGTGGTCGTAGGTTCGGAACTATCTTAGAACAAGCTTTGATCTTGAATGACAAAAAATGTTAGTAAATTAACAAAAATCTGTTTATATGTTATTTACCTCATATTGGAATAGACAAGTAGAGCGTTTGCCGAGCGCCTGCATGTTGTGTGTGAGTGGCATGACGAGGTGCGCAGGGCGGCGCAGTAAGTGCGCGGCGAGTGCGCACGCGCAGGCCACCTGCGCGGACCGCGAGGCCTTCCCGCCGTACCCGCCGCCCACGCGGGGTACGGACACTTCTACACTGTAAAGTCCACTTTCATGTTACAATATGTTCCTAAGACAATTTTTAAATTAAAGCACCAATAATCTAATGGTTATAAGTACGGACTACCGATCTGGCGGTTGTTGATTCTAATCCCGCTATTTCGACTATTATCGTAGATATAAAAAATATTAGTCAATTGACAAAAATCTGCTAATATTATAAAAAAAGTTAAATACACTATACCGTGTTAAAGCTATATAGCCTAAACAAGATTATAAAAATCTAATGTAGGGGCGCTTCAGTTTGTTTCTTTATTACATTACTTTCGTACATAAAGAAATTAGTTCCAT
This sequence comes from Papilio gigon, assembly GCA_027563995.1. Taxonomy (NCBI): domain Eukaryota; kingdom Metazoa; phylum Arthropoda; class Insecta; order Lepidoptera; family Papilionidae; genus Papilio; species Papilio gigon. The sequence goes on along the minus strand of JAODUI010000006.1, from coordinate 771,598 downwards.
ATTTTTCCGCAACATGGCGATAGTTTTTGTATTTCTGATCAGTATATAATGCAATATATAAAGGTACCTATGAAAAACATTATTCGTTCTGAAAAAAAATGTACTAGGCTAAGTTAAAGGTACCAGTTGAGCGGCAGGTCGAGGGTCCTGGCGACGGCGACGTGCGCCAGGTCCATCCACTGGGTGGCGCAGCGCAGCGCGAGGCCGCGCGCGGTGGGCGTGGCCGCGCAGCTCTGCGTCTCCAGCGTGTAGTGGTACTGGTCCGGCGCAGCGAACTGGCCTTGCACGGTGTGCGTTGTGTTCTGACCGCGGTCGCTCGCTCTTGTTGACACGTCTTTACGCAACTATCGAAGTGATGATTATGGTTGTTTAATTACTCCATATTTAGAGGCACGGATTTTTTTTTGTAATAACATTGTTTATTGTTCCACAAGTGGGAAAGCCTAACTCTTTGTTTGTTTTGTTGTCAATGTTATGTATTGTAATTGATCAAATTGTCTGTCTTTTTTTGTTTTGTTGAATGTTTATGAACAATTTTACTGTAGGCGTCCCTTAAATAAGTAAATAAATAAACGTGTTCGGTATTTCCAGGGGCGTCGATGATCACCCCGAGGTGATGAACTGACGGCACGAATGCCGATGTTCCCGCCTTTAGTTTGCTTAGTAAAAATAATTCGCAAGTGATTTTTTCGTGTTCAATTATTGTAGTAGGTAATTAAGCAATTAAGATAAGCCAATAGCCCAATGGTTGAGGGAACGGGTCGAGAGTTCGAAACCAGCAATTCGATTATTGTTACTACCTAAGACAAGCTTAGAACTCAGTTGGAATGGTGCATGAAAAATTAGTAATTTAACATAAATCTACTGGTATTTAAAAAAATAATTAAGGTATATTTCAAGAGGCTGTTTAAAAAAAGTTAAAATTAATAAATCATGTTCTCATTTACTCTCTTATCTTGATCAGGCGAGAGCAGGACATCAGAAATAGTCAGTACAGGATCAGCAATCTTCTTGTACTTCACAACCACCAGGTCAGCAGCTCTGATCGCCAGCTTCTGACTGGTAGCCACTATCAGGCCGATGGGCTGACCGTAGTACGACACCCTTTTGGAGGCCAGGATCTCCTCCACCTCGTCCTGCCACGGCACGTCCAGGGGAGTGAAGCTGTTCTTCCCTGGGATATCTTTAGCTGAGAAGAATGCTATCACCCCTGGAATTTTCTGTACACAACAAAAGCTCAAGTAATTAAATTAAAAAAGAAAAGACAAAGGTAATAGGAAGGATGTACAGTCAGGGCCTTTCGCGGTGTGCCATTTACAGAAAAATTGCTTTGTACCTTGCAACGAGATAAACTCCGCTCTTTTTGTACAAATCACATAATTTAGGTACCAAGGAGATGCGCAAGCGACGGGATAATAGTAAATATAAATCTATATACATATAAGACATCAGTACAACTATACCTTACAAGGTGGAATATCTGGAGGAATATTCAGTACACAAGTGATTCCAACAAAATAGTAAATCACTTATTAGAAATAATGTTGGTAGTGTGTAAATGGTAATGATTTTTTAATTTCAGACTTACAAGTGCTTGAGTGGCATCTATCGCCTCGATGTCCGCGACAGCCTCCGCAGCCAGCACGAAGGCAACGTGCGCGTCGCGCTGGGAGTGCCTTATATCGCACGAATATCGAACCTCGCCTGAACACTGGACAACGTTACAAAGAAATCTTTAATCCAATTCGTGCATTGTAAATAAATATTACACTAAAATGTTAACTTATGAGTTACACGTGAGTCAAACCGTTGCACAATCATCATCATCATCCTAATGTAGTCCACTGCTGGACGTAGGGTTCCCCCATCAGTCAGTTCTGTATCCCGTTGTATAATAGTGTAGAGCAATGTCTCATGAAAATTTTATGTAAAGTGTAAAGATACTTTAAAAGTGGTTCTGAATTTTTTTTTTGTAATGATCTGAGGGTTTTGAATTCGCCAACAAACAGCTTCGGCTGTTTGGTGATGTTTTTAATCATTATTTTAAGTTTAGTTTTTTTTAGGCCTATGTCCAACAGTGGGTAGACAAGGGATGATGATGATTATATAGTTTGTTATTGTGATAAAATAAAATAAAATTTTTTTATAAAAATTTTCCCCCTTCTTTCCCTAAGGAAGACTTCATATATCTAAGTTTTTTCTTCAGACCCCAGTCTTTCAAGAGTAGATTGAACACACACTGACTTCACCAGCGTGTAACATTCGACCGCGTCACTTAACATCAGCTGAGATCAACAGACGTATCTTTTGTCTTTATATAAATAACCGAGATGCTGGTTGCATGGCGACGTAACTATCAAGAAATCCAATAAATGTATGTTAACTACAATATTATATTACTTTGAATTCACATTAATCCCTTTAGTTAATTAACGGATATTGTTTTTTCATTGTCTAAACAATTAAAAATATCAAAATCGTTGTTCCCTTAAATGTTTAATTCTATTACTTGAGTTAATGCTTCTAACTTCTGCACGGGCTGGTTCAGTGGCCACAGAGATTTGTCCGTGTCGAAGGTCTGGGTGCCACTGGAGACTGGTCTCTCGAGTAGACTGCCCCCAGATCTGTATCTGGGGTTGATAGAGGGCGCTTGTGATAGAATGGCCTGAAAAAAATGTTTATTATGAGCTGATGTTGATATCCCGTCCTGTTCTTTCGTAACACGTCCGTTCTTGGTGACTTTTCTGGTATACATTATCTTTTACGCTATCATTAGAGCTCTGTTTGGGGTCAAAGTCGAGTTTAGTAAGTAATTTGTTGGTCTTTTGACCGCTTGTTCTCCGTTTGCTCGTTTCAACACCTACCACTGGAGTAGATAAAGATCTCGACATTACGAGACTTCGAATTATAGTGCAGAAATATTTGTTTTACCTTGTAAAATAATCCTAACGCAATAGCCTTCCTGCAATGTGCCGAAGGCTCCGGTGGCATCTCTTTCGGTACAATCTCTTGTTTCAATTTGTTCAAAGCTTTTTGCAAATTCTCCTCCTTATAGAGGTCCAGTCCTTTTAATATATGTTCTGTCTCCCTCGCTCTTATGAAATCTGGACTTATATTGCCGAATACTAGACAGCATGACGTCACAACTGAAGTATCCAGTTCAAATAGAAAGCCCGCGTTTACGATTGCATGAGCATTTTGTGCTCGCGGCATTATCTGTAATTAGTATTGTACTAAAGAAATTTACGTAGAAAATAATTTAGAGTTTGAATTAAACTATTAAAACTTTCGTGAGACATTTCACTATACTATTTATAAAACGGCTTAACTCATGTGCAACTCGGTGTCAGTACCGACTAGTTTCGAGCGGGTTTGGTTTCACTAAGTGAGCGACGGGCCGCGAACGCGCGATAGTACCGTTCCCACTCACCCTGAAGATGAGCCACCGATGGGCTCGAAAC
>JAODUI010000006.1:712115-738770 GCA_027563995.1 Papilio gigon | reverse complement strand
ATCATCAACAGCCCTTGTCTGCCCACTGTTGGACATAGGCCTTTCCCAATGCCTTCCACAGTATGCGGTCCTCCGCACCCCCTGCCTTAACGTAATAGTAAAGCTGCCGGGTACTGGGGGCCGTAGCATTCCGTGTCCTGTCGTTGGGAAGTTTGTGCCCTTAAGTCGCCACGCTGGGCATGCGGGTTGGCGACTTTAACGAAGTTGAACGTCGTACCCAGGACGTAGGATAGTAGGATAATATTGGTCAACGATAATTTCGTTGACCAATATCTTGAAAATGTTGTATAACAAGAGATATATATAATCAAATGATTTTATCTACTGTCAATTACTTGTCAAGATTAAACAATTGTGCACTCATGAGGGTCGTCTTATCTTGAAAAAACAATAAACATAGACAAACTTCTTTAGATAAATAAAAATAATGGTAAATTTAAGTTTGTTATCAAATAGGGGGTCGCTAAACTTTTGTTGGGGGGTCGTGAACCTTGTAAGAACTAAAGTATCCGATTGAAAGCAATTTTGTTAAACAGCAAAATTTTAATTTAATTACACACAATCTTTATGATGTTTTCCGACAGAAGGTTAGGGGGTCGCAAAATAATTTAACACACTAAATGTGGTCGTCGGTCGTACTATAAAAACTGTTGAACAATACTATTCAGTGTAACAAAAGTTTTTATTCCCAAATCACGTTTAATTACGAGAGAAAAAAATTAAATGGTTTTAAAAAAACATATGTTACATAGTTTTACGTACCCCTCTTCTCTATACACCAAATTGATGGTGCCGACGGTGGAGTTGTACTTGACAGTGCCGGGCATGGGCTGTGGACCTTGAATGCGACTCTTGGCCACGTCGAATGGTATGTTAACACACGACCCCAGCACTCCCGATGTGAAACCAATCGCTATTTTACGACCGAACTCTAAAAGAGGATCCTGCGGGCGACGAAACAATTTTATCTCCATGTTGTTAATACTACATAATTGTATACAATACTACATAAATATTGTTTTGAAATTTCAAGAAGTACGGAATTATTAAATCGCATTTTGTTTTGTCAGTAAACGGTACATAGGTCTAATAGAGTTGGCCACCTCTGATTTAGAGCTTTAAATATATGGGGCATTTCAAAACATGCAGACAGGCAAAAAAAATTGCATGTACTCATCCAAATCTACTAGAAGTATAATTAATTTTTTTTTGTCTGTCCACTTGACGTGAAATGTCCCATGTTAAAGCTCTATATATCATATTATGTAAGAATACATGAGTTTTATCTGCACAGACAAGATCTCAAAAGAAGTAAATAATCTATATTTTTAACATCTCCCAACTGATAGTGTATCACAAGTAAATAGGAGATGTATATTTAAATAACCCTTAGAGATAAGATGTATGTTAGCAGTTAGCGACAGTGTTTTTTTTTTTATTATAAACACCAGTGTTTACTTATTTAATGCCAACTCCTTGACTAGTGATGTCAGTTACAAAAAATGTACATATGGAATACAAAAAACAAAAAACAAATCATAATGTGGTGGGCATTGAACCTGGATGTGTACATTTCAGTCCAGTCCAGTCACACAGTTAACTATAGTGCCATTGATGCCCTTGTTTTATTTTTTATAATTTATTTTTTCTCACCTCATATTCTGGGATATATCCCTTCACACTGTGATAAAATCCAAAGTACACCATGTTGAAGATTCCATTTCTTGCCATAGTTGCGCTCAAGCCTTTATACAGGCCTTTTGTGCCTAAACCATTGTCCCTTACAATCTGTCTGGTGACTGACCATGTACTTGGCACCTGGGTAGCTAATGATTTGTTCGATTGCAATGTCACCTTTACAACTTCGAAAGGATTGACTAAAACAGCTTCGGTAATACCTGCTGCGAACCCAGCTAAGGAGAATGTCTGAAATTACAGGTTAGTGTAACATATGGTGACTTTAAGTGGATTCAATTTATTTTAAAGAAGCTTTGTGTATTGTTGACTACATAATAACATAAAAAGGAATAGAACATTATATTTAAATTAATAATTCAAAATTAGAAAAAAAGATTAAAATAAATATAAAAAACAATTTTATGTATGAATAATAAAGTTACTTATATTATACGGAAAAATAAAATATAAATACACAAATATAAAAGAAATAAATCTCACTAAAGGTGTGGGTGTGCTGGAGCCAAACATGAAAAACCTTTTGGACTGCTCAAAAGTCGCGAACTTCACTGCCCTTTTCGGTGTCTCTGCGAGAATGGGCGGTAAGATACCTTTCCAAAAAGAAGTTAAACCTTCATATTTGTACATTTTCTTCATACAGTCTACAATGCCATTGTAGTAGTGTGGATCGGAACTTCTTAAAGCCGAAGTCGTCGATTGGAGCTGAAATCTTGTTTTCACTAAATCAAGAGGATGCATTATACAGACTTCAATAAAACCTGCACTGCCACCGGCACCAATTTGCATAGCAGCTTGTTTCAACAGTCTTTCAACGTCACTCATTTTTTCTAACTTGTTCGTATACAAACAAGACACAAGCGTATTCCCTCTGCAGAAGTTGGCGCAATACTGAAGAAAGGAACTGAAGGTTACTTATCTCATTATCTTTAATCTCAAATACTATATACCTATACTGTAAACATTTTCTTTTTGTTTGACATTTCACAACTGTGTTTGAAGCTAAAAACTGACATTGTCAACTTGACAAGCAACAATGTGTCAATGTCAAAAATATTAGGAAATTTAACTTGAAAAGATTTTGAAATTTATTAACAAGGGATGCCCGTTTTCCGTTTCAAAAATACACAGAAAAATATATTGTAAAATTACGGAGGGCTCGACTATTCAAAATCATAGGAAAGCGTTGCATTAAATGAACTAACATTGCAAAAACTTCTTTAAGGTGTGCAGTAAATGGCAATATCCGCTATTGGTGATAGATGATAGACGTCAATTGTCAAAGAAACTTCAAAGAATTGAAAGTGTTGTTTCGTCGATTAAGTCTTTTCCATATTTTAGTAAAGGAAATACTTAAAATTGTCGGTTCATAATAGTAATTTTTTGCATAATTTAGCAGTGTACGTTAAGAAAGTTATCTGGTCGTTATATAAAATGTATAAATACTGACTAACAGATGTCCATAAAGACTGTTTTCGTATGTGCATTTTCATACAAAATGGCAGGAAAGACGAGAAATTTGCATTTTGATATAAGCTGATGTGAAATGTGAATTAGTGATAAATGACTGTGTTGTGAGAGTGGCGAGTGATTTAAATGCGGAAATGTGGACATAGTGTCTACGATGGGTTCGCAGACTTTGGAAATTTTGCGCCAAGGTGTTTGGGCATCATTGACAGGTGGCTGGTTTTATGATCCCCACCAGAATTTGTTCTGCAATACAGTGCATTTGTATATCTGGCTGTTCTTACTATGCCTACCATTTTCTGTTTACCTGGTAAGTGTAATGGCCTGTTCATTAATTACAAGCTCTAGGTTATAAAATGATGTCATAACGAAATCAGGTCACGATTTTTTAGTTGTTATTGTTTGATTGTCGAGTACAAAACATGGCATTGGATGGTCATTGGCCTCTTTATGGCCTTATAGCTTAAGAATATCAGAGACCTCATTAGCAGTAGCTATATAACACAATATGATTGGTTTGTTTACATTTACTATAAGGAAAAATACTAATTTAAAGCTTTTGGAAATACACAAAAAGTTCTGGTCAATTATGAATCATATAAAATGACTCATCATTTTGGTTTGAAAAATGAAAATATTTTTAATGTAATATAGATATAATACAATGTTACTTTACACAACTAATTTAAAACATAAAAATAATAAATAGATAAAATAAACTTGGATAACTCTATCTAGTTATCAAGTAACTTTGTTATGCTGTTACCTATAATAGCTTGTAAAATTAATGTTAATCAAATTAATTCCTCTTAATACACTTTCAATTGCAGTTGTAAGTCAGTTTTGAGCCACATTGAATACAAAAAAGTAATATCAAATGCCATAAAGCTACCAAAAAGTTTTATTAAACCTTTGAATCCCATAGAAAGTTTTTATTAATGTGTATATATTGTTTTTTATTTATTTAAAAGATAAATGGAAATCAAAATCTACATAACCATTTTTTTGGTATCATCTTGTATTAATATGTTGCGGTAGGTCAGAGGTCACATTATTTTGGGCTGGCACTAATAATGCAATTCAATATGCATTATTTTAATAGTGTGAAGGTAATATAATGTAGGCACCAAGTTAAGTTGGTAGTATTTATTATTATTAGAATGGAATGTCCAGAAGCTATTAAACATTTCTTTAGAAAATTATCATGGTCATATTTGTATGTTGATCATTATTGAGTCATACCCAATGCCTTCTCCATCCCTCCATACATTGTATTGTATCAATATAATGTAATTTGTTTCAGTATTTCCCTCCAGCTAGTGTAGGCTGGATAATCTACTGTGCCCTCGTTGCCCTGCTGTTTACATGCCTCAAGCTACTCAACCATGGTCTGCATCATATGTACGATACAAAGGAGTGCATTGTGGTGCAGCCAACGGGAGACCCAGCTAATCCTTATGCTGGATCCACGTAAGTAACTTCTATAATTAATTTTTAAAGCTTTAAATCTAGATTTGAAGTATTTATATATAACTATCATTTTTGTTATAGACAAGAAGAAGGAATGGAGATGATGCGGCTGGGTGTAGCTCTAGGCAGTGCATTAGAGAATGATAATGAGTCTGCCACGTCACTGGAATATCATAAGCCTAATAATAGTACCATAGGTAAATAACAATTACATTTTGTAGACAAAGCATAGAACTTTTCATTGTGACATTTCAATTCATGCTTTTTTTTTATTGTTGTCAGATCTAAAAGTCGATGTCCATCGCAAAAATAGCTCAGAATCCAGCATGGAGGACAGTGCCATGTCATTGAAACCCCCCGAAGCTATCGCAACCACTAAATCCGATCTCTGCGTAACACAAACATCAGAAACACCCGGACCATCTAAAGTACGACCTAACAACAGAATCCGATGCGCCCATAAAAGAGAACAAAGGACGAAAACAAGGAGAACGCATGCCAATAGAATAGACGAACTTATCGTTGAAGAAGCTTCTAGAAATCAAATGTACTTAAACAACCATCCAGTACATGTGTTATCCGAAGACGGAACATTCGCTAAAGTCAGTCGAAGGTACCACGAGTGTCCGCATCGTCGCGGCTCCAACGGTAGAGATTTCTTTAAAGAGTGGTTGTACTTGGACACAAGAGAGAATGGAGATCCCTATAACCAGCATGTAGTTCGCCAGCTCAGTTCTGATTCGAGAGATAATTCAGAACCGAGTGTTGGACCACCTTCGCCCAAGAAACGGACGGCCCATCGCCGGAGATATAACAACTACCCAGATGAAAGCTGTAGCAAGTCTGCCATGGCCCTCGCGACACAACCAAGTAACATGAGGCGAAACTCGAATTCCACAATGTCTACAATACAGCTGCCCCTCCTCAATTCAACAGCACAATTGGTATCTCACATGAGAAGGCATTCAAATAATGCCGACACCGGATTTTTTGCTAGCGTTGAACTCGGCGAATACATGATGGTTAAAGCGGAACCTCCCGCGTGCGAAGCTGACAAAAGTAAAGGCAAAAGTCCTGGTGTGAGACGAATCAAAAGTGCGGCTTTGGAAATAGGATGCCCTCCTCCTAGTGTTTCGAACCTATCCCCTCATCCAAACAGTGCGGAAACTATCGGCGGTCAAGTCCTCAAGAACCCTAAAAATGCTGTGATACCTCCTCCAAGCAAAAGTCTAACTCGTGGCCCTCATTTGAATTTGTACCCTAAAAATGAATCGGGCGAAGGCTGCAGTTACCCTTACTTAACATACGGTTCGGAAATCGTTTACCCGATAGCAGAGATATCTGACGAGATGCAAACGTCGCAAAAGGAGACCGATTTAGATTCAAGCGGCGACAGTTATAGTGACTACGAGGACGAGAAACAGTTCCGAGGTTTCGACTGGGACGCGGAGCAGTCGCCCGCGGTGCGCTCCAGCGACTCCGACTACGAGAACAATGGCTCGCGGTCGCCCCTGCTGGACCGAGCGACCGACGCGCGGATTGTGCGCTCTAAGCACCACGGCGACGGCAAGAAGCCGTGCTGCGACCGACATTCCAGCACCAAACACAGCGCAGAATGTCCAAACGAGAAAATGAAACATGTAAGACTGAAAAAGCTTTCTAAAAACGAACATTTCGAGAGTAAACGTCTCGAGAAACAAACCGCCTGTGAATGTAAATATAACTCAAACGGCGGTTACTTCGATAAGGCCAGCGCTAGTTCTAAAGACTTGCTAATAGAGAAATCGAGTTTAGAATCCAACGATAACCCCGATCAAGATAAGAAGCCCGACACTAAGAAAGTTACGGAGAAGAAACTATGGGACCACGATATATCTAATTCTAGCAGTAGTAGTGAAAATAATTTAGACAAGCTCCGAAATGACAATAAGTATGACAAAAATGCGGCGCCAGAGACCGAGGAGTCGCAGCTGACTTGTGACAGTAAAAGTGCGGACGAAAGGAGCGTTTACAGTTTAGATTGGTTGTTCGAGGAGGCACCGCAGTCGCAACTGGCAGGTTGTAAAGAAGGCGCGGCGTGCGCCGTCCAAGGCGACGTCCAGAAATGTCCCGGAGCACTAGGGGAGTCATCCTCCAACGTGCCAAGAAACTTGGGAGCTATACCAAAGCAGATTAAAAATTTAGCTCGGTCGCGAGCTTCGTCTCAGAAAGAAAATAAGAAAAGAGATTCAAGGAAAGAGAGGGAAGATAATCAAAATGAAGATCGTATTCTGTTAGACGCAGTGGAGGCGCAAGCGGCACTCGTCCAGGGTCTCGAGTGCTTGTTCGCTGCTACCAATGCGAACACGGTGGTAATGCCCGCGCCCAGCAGGGAGGATAGATCTCGAAGCCACCGGCAAAGTGTTCGAGGAGAGAGGGAAAGTTCCAACAAAACGAGGAAACGGTCCATCGAGGAAGTCGCACAGACATCGACTAACACCTTGCTGCCTACGTCGATGCCATTGCTAGCGGCTTTTCTAAATTCGAGGGTAGATTTCATACCTTGCTGTACCAATGAAAACGCACCCGCTGAGCTTGTGCAGTACTCGGAGGAAGGTCAAAGGCTCAGACCTTTGATGGACCGAAACCACAGAAACAGAGTGAGGAAAATTAAACGTTCCACTCGGCAGCGCAACAACCCCGCATTGCAAAATAGTAGCGAGAAAAAAGACCAGCCGCCGACTTCAGAAAATCCCAATAGTTCAACTAATGTTCACTTCGCAACCTCATTCGACGACACGAGCGACGGCGCCATTCACAAGTTTATGGACGAGTACGGCAACTGGATGTCGTACACGTTCGACAAGAACGGCGCGGGGAGACCGCAGGTGCAGCCCGTCACCGGCCCCGACAAGGATGATAACGCCAACAGTAATAGACTAAAATCGACAGCATTACAAGATAACTCTCAGGAAACAAACGGGGAAGGAAGCTGCGGCTCACTCGAATCAGAGGCGGGCAACAGCGAGAGCATAAGTAAAACCAAAAGAGGGGACAGCATAGATTCCTCCAATCAAAGCAGCAATAATCCGCTCCTGTCGAGTAATAATAATGTTTCAACAGTAGTTCCTATAAACACGAACACCACCAATAAACGGTTCTATGTGTTCGACGGCGGCACCGGCGGCGACCAGCCGCGGTCGCCCGTCGCTTACGTCACCGATAGCCTGCTGGAGCAGATCGAGGCGGAGCGCCAGTCGCGAATGGGCCTGCCCAGCATGCACATCAACTTCCTCATGAGCCAACAGCGCGCTAGCCAGCAGGCGCAGCAGCAGCAGCAGCAGCCCGACACCAACTCGGCCAACGCACCCAGCCTCATGCCCTCCATTGGCGAAGAAACCGTAGATTTGAATATTAGGAATAAGTTCTCCAAGCTCATGGACGTGATTGAGAAAGCGAATCAGCCAAAACCAAAGAGCTATTATAAATTTAAATTGTCGAAGTGCCTCGAGATTAAAATAACGATGGATAGGTTAAAATTGTTGGCGTTGTTCGATAGAAATTTGACATTTAGAGAAACTTTCGTGTCTATAATGCTGGCGATCACGGTCGCCGTTCTCGGCTCCATGGTGTTGAATCTGGGCTTTTACAAGGACATCTACGCGTTCTGGTTTTGTTTCATAATGGCGGGCAGCCAATACTCCTTGCTGAAGAGCGTGCAGCCCGACTCGGCCTCGCCCGTGCATGGGTTCAATAAAATGGTCGTGTTCTCGCGACCCGTTTATTTCTGCATATGCACTGCGATCCTGTGCGGAGTCCACAATCAACTCGAACAAATCACAACACCCGCCGATGAAAATTTCAGAAGCAGACGTAGTGTCGACGAAATAAAACCATTAACTGTCTACGGACTTGAATTCAACGAGCGTGATTTTTTATACGTGATTCAAGAGATTCTTTCAAAGTTTTTACTGTTTTTTCCTTTAGCCTTCAGTTTGGGTCTTTTCCCCCAAGTTAACACGTTCCTGATGTACTTGTTGGAACAAATCGACATGCACGTGTTCGGCGGCAACGCTACCAGCAGCTTAAGCGCCGCGTTATACTGTGTGGTGCGGTCCCTGGCGGCCGTGGGAGTGCTGTACGGGTTCGCCTACAGCGGTCTTATCGAAGGAAAGAAATCTCAGCACCAAAAGCACAATATCCTCTTCTCCATTTTCTGTGGGTTGCTCGTCCCCATCGCATACCATCTGAGCCGAAGCGCTAGTGACTACACCCTTATATGGAATCTTATAAAGAAACACCTCCTCCCACCGGAGCTGTACGTCATCCAGAACCCCGATTGTATTCCAGAATTGGAGAAGACTGAATCCAATCCGTTGAGCGAAGACAAGAAGAACGATTCAGAAAGTAATATCTCGAAGCAGAACTCGATAGGAAGTTCCGCCTCGAAGATTAACTTTAGCTCGGAGACGAACATTGCGAAATCTCAGAAGCGTTCGCAGGCGTCTAGTGTCAGCTCACTGAAGATGGATCCTAAAGGAGACGTGAATTCAACTAACTCTCTTAAACTCGACCCTCCAACGGAGGCCGAAGATAAAAGCAGAGACACCAATACAAATAATTCTACCGCAAACAAGCAGGACACGCCAGATAAGACGGACGAAGACATGGAGGATCCGCTGCCGAAGAAACTGCAGGCTACGGTGAACGCGAGGCTGAAGAATGACGTCATCGTGTGCACTTTCCTCGGCCTGTGCGTGTTTGGTTTACACTGCACCACGGTGTTCACAACGCTGCGACCCCAGCTGAACACGGTAAGGCAAATCTTATTATCTAGTACCTTAGACAAGTGGGGTATGGACTTGTACCCTTTACCTATGTATCATATGGTAAGATCAGTGGGGGTTTATTGGTGTTATTATATTGCAGGCGTTGTGGATAATAGCAGGCTCCCTGGGTTGGGCGCTGCATTACGTGACGCCGCAGCTTCGCAAGCAGCAGCCCTGGCTGTGCTTGGCCGGCCCCGTGCTGCGCCAGCACGAGCACGCCCAATTCGAAGTCACCGAGCCAGCCCGGCTTATGATCTTTGAAAAGGTTAATATTTCACTCTCTTAACTTAGATATCTTTTGCTAAGAGTTTTATGAGTCGCTGCGAAGAACTATGAGGTGAATAGGTACGCATGAGGAGGGCAACACAGCGCGCAGATGACCTTGAGTCGTCAAAGTATTTGAAAAGTCGCAACATCTTTGGAATTTCTTGTTTCCGTTGTATATTATACCGGTGTTACACGCATCTTCATTATTACCTATAAAACTTTAGTCTAACTTGTTGGAACGTTCCAGATCTTCGTGTATCTCTGCTTCCTGGAGCGTAATGTGCTGTACCCTGCGGTGGTAGTCGCGGCCACAGCGCAGGACGCGCCCGCCATCGCCAACAAGTACGGCGATACGCTGGGAGCACTCATTATATGCGTGTGCGCATTGAAATGTAAGTCGTTGAATAACTGATATCCTTCCTACCACTGAGCATCATCATGCACTAGGTGTCTTAGTGTTATCACCTCAAAGGCAACCTCCTACGACACACAGGAGCGTGGTAGAATGCCTATCTTCAACAGTACTGCAAATACATTGAAACGCCTTAAACTCACCAAAATGCCATCGTAATCGACATATAAACACACATACATAAAAATATATATACACTCAAAAAAACATTAATTGTATGGTACTTCCAGGTCTTCGTAACGCCTATTCTGAACCGGAGTCTCAATACCTGATCGTGGTGTTCGCGGTGCTCGTCTTCCAGCTGGACCTGGCCAGCCGCGACGTCTCCGAGACTTTCCTCGTGGACTACTTCCTCATGGCCATCATATTTAATAAAGTCTACGAGTTTTTACTCAAGGTAAATTCAATTTTGTATAAATAATTTATATACGTTAAAAATAAGGGTAGATTAAATATTTTATACATGGGTTATTGCCACTATCAGACGTTAAGCGGTCATTTAAGTAATTCAAAATAAAAAATTACATTAAAGGGCTTTAATGGCTATTAAATTTTAGACATTAAACTTGTATGAAACAATCCATCTATAGTTTACATATATATAGTTACAAAGCACTGTAAGAAAAAAACATTTCGTACTCCATACAGTTCACTATTATACGGTACTCTTCAATCTAACTACCTCACTTGAAACTCTAATCAGACTCTTAGTGTGGGGTTAGTGTGAGAAATCTTCACTTAGTATCATCATCATCATCATCATCATCATCATCATCGTCGTCGTCAGTACATGTATTTTCCGGGCGCAGGTTCAGTTCGTGGTGACGTACATAGCGCCGTGGCAGATCACGTGGGGCAGCGCGTTCCACGCGTTTGCGCAGCCCTTTTCCGTGCCCCACGCCGCCATGCTGTTCCTGCAAGCCGCGCTCTCCGCGCTACTTTCGTCTCCTCTCACACCCGCATTAGGTACGACATTTATTTACTAAATAAAAACATATTGGTACATACAGGACATGGAACCTAGGACTTACGAATTTCAAGTCCACTATCTAGCCGAAGAACCACCGACGTTCTTAATTACATATATCTATAAAACTGTTAACATAATTCAGGACTTAGTTCTCCTTTTTTAAACAAATATATTTAATTCTATGTACATTTTTTGGGATGATAGGATTGAAGAGTACAATGAGAAACTTCCCAATTACAAACACTTTATTTTCAACATTAAAATTAAAAAAATAAAAGCGGAATTAAAAGAAAACCTAATCGACATACCGCCACGTCATCAATCAAAATGAAAATGAAAAAAATGTTTATTGCTCACTAAAGTGAAAAATCATTTCCAAGATTAAGTACAACGTGTATGTCAAAGAGTATAAAACATTTTTTTTTTATTTAATACCTAAATTCAAATCTTACCCTTTGTCATTCGTGTATTTTCTTAAAAGTAAAACTATTGTTTCCAGGTAGCGCTATATTCATGACGTCATACGTGCGACCAGTCAAGTTCTGGGAGAGAGATTACAATACAAAGAGGGTGGACCAAAGTAACACGCGACTGTCTTCACAACTAGAACGGAATTTAGGCGCAGGTTAGTGTTAAAAACTATACAATAAACAATAAAAAAATTATTTAATCCATTTAAGATTCCTAGAACACGCTTAGATCTTAATTTTAGTGGTATAAGAAATATTTGCTAATATTTTATTTCAAAAAGTATTTAAATACATTTATTTTATAGTTTTCAAACATAGTTTAATGGTAATAAAAACACAGTTCTATTTCTAACATGGCATGATGTTCACAGATGATAACAACCTGAACTCGATCTTCTACGAGCATCTGACGCGATCGCTGCAGCACTATCTTTGCGGGGACCTGATGCTGGGCCGCTGGGGCCAGGTGCAGCAAGGCGACTGCTTTGGTAACTGAACTATGTAAAGACTTGACAGTAGTTGAAGAATGAGTAGTCAATATTGGAGAAGGACAAGGAGAAAGAATTTGGTACTTTTAGAAACTAATATATTTGATTATAGGTCTCCACTACCCGTTGGATTACCTTACTGTGATATTTTACTAGTATCATGAATACGACAGGCTGGATGGATGGATGGATGTTTGTTAGAAGGTATCTTCAAAACGGCTTTATGGGTCTGGATGGAATTTGTGATGAAATATGTTCGCTTGTTCCAGTACTTGCTTCCGACTACTTGAACTGCCTAGTGCATATAGTAGAAGTGGGCAACGGGCTGGTCTCATTCCAGCTGCGAGGTCTCGAATTCAGAGGTACTTACTGCCAGCAGAGAGAGGTGGAGGCCATCTCTGAAGGCCCCGAGGAGAGCAGCGGTGAGTTATTTCCATTACAAACAGGAAATGAACGTATCCAAATGTTTCATATATTTATCAATAGATGGCATTGTTTATAAAAGTCTGAGCAAAGCCAAGTGAAATCGCGGCTGAAATATATTATATTTCAACAAATTTATTATGTCTGTTTTAGCAGTTATTATAGTAGTTAGTTTTGTGCTTAAAGACTTTTATGGCATAATTCAATACTGCGAGGGTATCTATCTATTGTTATTTATGTTAGTTTGGCATCATTTGCTAGCACAAGTGCATAAAAATAATACCATGTAATAGATGAATGCCATCTATTGTTGTGTAAATGCAACTATTGTATAAATAATGCCGTTTAGTATAAAGTAAGTTCAATTAGTCAGTGTTGTATAGAGGGCGTGTGCGCGCGTTGGTGGTGCGGTGGACGCGTGCTGGCGCCGGGCGCGTGCTGGGCGCTGCGCTGGCTGGCGTGGCAGTTGGCGGCCGCGCGCTACGTGCTGGAGGGGTACTCGGTCAGCGACAACAGCGCGGTCTCCATGCTGCAGGTCTTTGACTTCCGGAAAGTGCTACTCACGTATTATGTCAAGGTAAATTATATATGTTTGTAAGGTTTTATCGTCATATCTAACCAAACCATTGAAAATTGCATTGGTGTTATTTTTGTTAACAACACTCATTAATAACAAAATATTAATTATTAAACTTGTTAATGTTTTATAGTATCCTATTTGGTTAATAATGTATGGAGTACACATTTTAAACATTTTTAAATTGCGTCATAAACCTTTAATACTACGAAATTCGAGTGTCTATTTTGTTGTAATTTCTTCACATCTTCGTTTCCAGAGCATAATCTACTACACCATCCAGTCCAGCAAGTTGGAGGAGTGGCTGGCCTCGCCCACCATCGCGGAGGCGCTCAAACCCATGAGCGAGCGCTCCTTCGTAGACCTGGACCCTATCTTCAATGTAAATCTGGATGAAGACTATGATTTTAGAGCGTCTGGCATTACTAGGTAAAATGTTATGACTATAAAATTATTTTGTAGCAGTTTTCTGTAACAATTGCCGTTTAATAGATATGTGTAAAAATAAAAGACAAAAAGTATTTGTCAGAAGTGGGATTCGAACCCACGCCCACAGAAGTGGACTGCGACCTGAACGCAGCGCCTTAGACCGCTCGGCCATCCTGACTTGATATAACGGGACGAAAATTAAATAAAGTTGCTGAATCTAATTATTATCAATAAAGGATGGCTTTGTAGGTTTATTATTACCTTTTATGTTTATATGGCGTCAATTTGGGATCGGGCTTAGTCGCTATAACCGATGTTGTATGCAGCGGATACCACTGTATGTTTGTTAACTATATTATTTTCTTTATTAACTTTTTTTTATTAGTAAAATGTTTACCATACTGTTGTATATTTTTATGTAGAAAAAGTGTATGCGTGTTTATTTTTTCTTTGTGTTAATTTATATGTTTTGTCGTGGTACAGGAGTCGTTTCTGCGCGGTGTACCAGGAGTGGGTGGTGGTGTGCAGCGCGCGGCGCGGCGCGGCGTGGCGGCGGCGCGCGGGCGCGCGCGACTCCTCCCTCGTCACGCTGTGCTTCGCGCTCAGCCTGCTCGGACGGCGCGCGCTCGCCGCCGCACAGCATCTCTCTGCATCCAGGTTATAAGAGTACTGGTTGAATGTCTTTATAACGTTAGACTGATTACCATCTCGCTGTATCAGGCACATCAGGTCTTGGTTGACCTGATCTATCATTTTAGTGATCTTTTTTTTTTTAAATGTTAGCAGATTTTTTCTTAATTACTAATAATTCTTGTACGTGCAACCAAGCGAGGCTTGTGCTAGTATATAGTATATAACAGTCGAATGGTGTTGTTCGGACCCTTAATAACGTGATTGGAAATCCGTATCAATAACTATTAGGCTATTGGCGCTTTATTACAAGTGGAATTGTTCTGTAAGATGTTTGTTGTTGTATGGTGTCAGCAGCGTGGAGTTCTTCCTGTACGGGCTGCACGCGCTGTTCAAGGGCGACTTCCGCATCACGTGCGCGCGCGACGAGTGGGTGTTCACCGACATGGCGCTGCTGCAGGCCGTGCTCGCGCCCGCCGTGCGCATGGCCCTCAAACTGCACCAGGTATTATGATAGTCAATCTACAACGCTTTCCGATTACCACTATTGTAATCAACAACAATTTTGTCATATATTGTAAATTTTTTATATCGTCGTTTTTTTTTTGTTTATTTACGAAAAAGTTTGTTTTTTTTGGTGGTAAAAAGAATTACATTTTTCGACAAACATGCGTTCCGTATTCTTTTTGGCGTAGCATATTTGTGTTGTTTTTGATTCTCTCACGCTGTCTTACAGTACTGGGTAGACAGTATTTAGCTTTCTCTGTATATTGTTAAACGTATGCATTGTGCACAGGATCACTTCATGTTCCCCGAGGAGTACTGCAGCGCGGCGGCGCTGTACGCGGCCATATCCTCGCACACGCAGCGCCTCGTCATCTGCCACGAGGCGGCGCCCGCCTGGCGGTACAACGTGCTGCGCGGCGCGCCGCATCTGCTCGCTCTGCGGTCAGTGGACTAAACCGTTTTCCTACGCTGCATCTCACAGGGATACAAAACAGACACCGCCTAGATTACTTGTAGATAGAAGACCTTGCCGTAGGTATTAGTTTTTTTTTACATTACTAACTGTAATATTGTTGACGTGTTGCAGACACGTGATGGACGAGGGCAACGACGACTACAAGATAATAATGCTGAACAAGCGCTACCTCGGCTTCCGCGTCATCAAGCTGAACCGCGAGTGCGTGCGCGGCCTGTGGGCGGGCCAGCAGCAGGAACTCGTCTACCTGCGCAACCGCAACCCCGAGCGCGGCTCCATACAGAACGCCAAGCAGGTAGTACAACGACCCCCAACACGGCATCATACAAAACACCAAGCAAGAACCCCTGACTGCATTCTACCGCGATCCCTCGCACGACTCTATATACAACGCCGAGTCGATAATACACCGACCCCCCACTGGCTACTGCGACCCCTCATTGCATATTGTGTTCTACATAGTTTAATCGTGCACGTCCCCAGGCGCTGCGCAACATCATAAACTCGTCGTGCGACCAGCCCATCGGGTACCCGATCTACGTGTCCCCGCTGACGACCTCGTACGCGGACAGCTCGCCGCAGTTGCGCGCGCTGCTCGGCGGGCCCGTGTCCGTCGCCGGCCTGCGCCGCCGCCTCGCCGACCTCTGGACACGGTACACATCGACTGCATTGACATACACACTGACTGTAAAACCTTGTCATGACATTGTTGAATGAGATCAAATTGTCAAAATTTATTTTAACTTGCTGATATATGTTGAAGTTTCGAAACCTATTTATAGTGTATGATATTTAAGAAAAAATTGTAAACCGCCATCTCATGGCGTTGTACTTGTGTAGTTATTATTTTTTCCTATAAGAACATATTAACTTCTTATCTTATACGAACTTATTATATTAAGTGTTCATAAATATGTATTCTTGTTTATATGAATTATTGTATGTTTTTCAGCGTGCGCCGTCGTTGCGGTGAGGGCTGCTCCAGCGGCGGCGCGTGCGACGCGGCCAGCGCGGAGGCGGGGGCCGCGCCACCGCCCGCCGCGCATGCGCCCGCGCACACGCCTGCGCTGCAGCTCTCGCGGAACTCTCTAGGTACCTACACACATGCTTTATTACTACTATGAGTATTCGTTGATCGATATTCAAAAATTTTACTACTAATGCCATTTTACTACTTGAATATATGTTTTATTCAGTTTAATTGACATATGTATATTACGTTCGCAGCGGGCACTCGCGGCAGCCTGGCGAGCGCGGGCAAGCCGACGTCGTCCACGCTGGCCTCGCTGGCGGGCCTGCTGCGCGACCACTCGCACGACCGCAACCAGGAGGACGCATGTTAGTATACACTCGATTTTACCCGACTTTCACTAGAGTAATTAATATTTTTCGCAGAGTTTTTATCTATTTAAGATAGTATTTTCTATATTACACTGTATGTTTTCTTGTACAGCTTACGGCAATCAAGACAGTACGGAGGCGCGGCGACGCAGCGAGGAGCGCGGCGGGCGCAGGGAGAGGAATATGCGCGCGCGCAGTCAAGTACGTATCTTAACAGACATTTTGATGGTTCAAGGTTACCTGCGTAGCTCCCTACCCCTCCCCCAGCTTTTCACTCCCGCTGTAGAACCAAAGTGTATAACCAATATATTTGACAATCCCAATATCGCGCATTATTTTACTTAATATATAATTTAATGTTTATATAATACTAATGAATTGTTAGTTGCAGATTTGCTATTAAATAGACTTTAAGATATTAATCTAATACATTTGTGTTTCAGCCGGGCAACCGTAACCGGCCGCGAGCGGAGCGCGCGCCCTCTGCCCGTCTACTGTGCGACTCACGCACGGCGCACTCGGATGCGCACGCACATGAGGTACTCGCACGGATTTTAAATTTTAATCACAAGTATTTTACACATAGGTTTATGTTTTTCCTGCATCCTGCATTTCCTGTAATATTCATAACCACGATTTCTTAACGTTAAGCTTTTCTCTGCTCGTTTGCCCTGTTAAGAACCAATGTATCATTTTACTGCCGTCAATATTTAAATAAACATTTGTATTAAATATAAATAAGAGATCGTTATTGTATATGGTCACAGGGCTCCAACAACTGGGAGTGCGGCTGGCGCGAGCCGCCGCGCCGCGCGGCCAGCGCTAAGGTACAGTAATATATTTTTATTAATTTAACTGCAAATATATCTTACTGATATTATAAATACTATACTTTAGGTGGATGGATGGATGGATGTATGTAAGTGTGTAAGAAGGTATCTCCAGAATAAGGTCTTGATCAAATATGGCATAGATGTAGAGCATAGTCTGGAAAAACACATAAGCTAATTAAGTCTCTGTGCAGGTGTCGAGCAGTCAGTGCGGCAGCGCGGAGTCCTCGCTGGAGGAGCTGGCGCTGGGCGGCGCGGACACGGCGCCCGCGGACTGCCGGCCCGCCAGGGGGCGCCACGACCACCTCGCCAGGTATGCACTTTACTTTA
The DNA here is from genome assembly GCA_027563995.1 of Papilio gigon. Taxonomy (NCBI): domain Eukaryota; kingdom Metazoa; phylum Arthropoda; class Insecta; order Lepidoptera; family Papilionidae; genus Papilio; species Papilio gigon. The sequence goes on along the minus strand of JAODUI010000006.1, from coordinate 721,181 downwards.
CTTTACACGACTCGCTTTGTCTAAATTTATTTACTTGTTTCGTTAAAATTCCAGATACTTCCTTAACGAGGGCACCTCCAAAGACCTGTCCAAGCTAAGTAAAGACATCCGACACGAACGAGAGAGCTACCGCGAGCTGACGGGGCGATATATTGAAAAATCCGAAGCTATTCCTCTCAAGGAGACACATTACTCCGACTTATCTAACAAGGAATCAATACTAAAGAAGGAAGCGAAAAAGGACACCAAGCCGAAGGAAATTAAAACCAAAATTAAACGATCAGATTCGGGCAGAAGCGAGTTAAAGATGAACGTCAGCGTTGGCAGTAAAGTTCTGATTGTGGAGCCCCTGGGGGTATACGATTGTATTAACTTAGGCAGGAGGATCGACGTGCAGTGGCCCTCGGAGGCGCAGAGGGAGAGGGGCGGCAGAAACTTCTGGGGCAGCTGGGTGCCTTTGGCCGGGATGGATGGACTGGTGAGAAACATTAAAATAACTAGAGTTAAAGATATAGGGAGAAAAAAATCCCTCGTAATTTTTGAGAAAAGTTCGTATTTATCGTGCTCTCTCGAATAGCTTCAGTACCCATCTTAGAAAGTGACATTGTTCATTTTGACATTTGACACTAAACAATAAAGTTGAATATTAATAGGGATATGAAAATGTCACTCATTTAATACGATAATTCATTGACAGTTCGGGTGTCATCGTATTCCAATAGAGATCGGAGTTTTCAAACTGCGTATACAATTTAAATTAACATGCGTTTATCAATTTTTATTCTAGGTGGTGCACAAATGGACCCCGAACCACAGAGACCCCAAGCTGAGGTCGCACGTCGACAAAACAATACTGCTCGTCCAGATCGACGAGAAATTCGTGCCCGTAGCTGAGAGCTGCGTGCAGGACCTCGGCGATGAAGTTTGAACTCTACGTCGCAGTTCGAATTCACTTGAAATTACCAAATATAAGGCGAAATCATAGAAACGTGGTCTGTGTCGCGGTAACATTGTGTGATATTTGTCTTTACCTAATAAGACTGTATTTGGATTTAGTTGAACAAATTCTTCGATTCTTGCCTAAGTTGGAATAGACAATATATAACCTCATCAGTGTACGAATTTATAGTCGAAAATATCATAGACATTTTCCTTTTAATTATTCCTAACTGACAATTAGGCGAAAACATTTATCTATTCGTATTCTTTTCTATTTTTTTAAATAAAACAGTAATTTGTTTTTGTAAAAGAAAAAAAAGTCAAACTCATAGAGAGAATTCTACACTGACGTGGTTATAAACTAACCTAAAAATACATTGTTTAGATAAATTTAAATATTAATGCACTAATTTATATGTAAAAAATATCTTAAATATAAATTCAATGTTTAGTTTTCGAAATATATGTCCCGAGATGTATATAAGCTTCTCTGTGTGGCGCAGCGCCTGTACATAGGATGTATATAATGTAAAAACCGTGTAAACTTCGATCGTAGCGTAAGTAGAATACTTTTTTATTTTTTGTTATTTTTTTAATAGTTTTTTTTTCGTGTCTAGTATAATTGTCGCTCCCAAAAAATACTTAGTCCCCTCCGACACCAAAAAAAAAGCCGCGATTTGTAAATGTTTGACACTTGTATTTATGAAAGTTATAGAATAAAAATTTTTAAAAGAGTGCACACGGCCATAGATTAAAAAGATCCTCAGAATACGTTTAATGCTGATTTTCATTCAAATTCCAATAAACAATTATTACCTAAAGTTACTTAAATTATAACAATTTTATTTCGTCTCGTCATAAGACAGAATAAGAAATATACTTCAACAAAGTTCTACAAATAATTTTGTTTGCAATATATTTGATATAATTAATCTTTGAGCTCTCTATAGTCATAAATACTCGACACGTAGATACAATGACATCAAATTGTGTTTAAATCGTGTGCACCGCAACAAATATAATTGTTAATTGTTACAACAATTACAAATTACAACAATCGTTGTTGTTATTGTATATTATATACATTTATACGTGCGTTGACGCGCGTTCGTTACGCCGTTGAGTTTTGAAAATTTACTCAAATTATTCATGTGTTGATCATTCGCGAGTGAATGGAGGAATCATTGAAAGTGAACTGAAATTCTAATCATTTGTTTTGTAATCACTCAATTAATCATTTTTTTTATAAAAATCGAACATTTATAACCTATATCACTTCTTAATTGGTTTTAATCCCGTCACAAACAAATTAAACATTCACCGCCTTCTTTTTTAAGGTTATGATTTTTAATACTCAGTCATCATTTATTAAATTCAAATGTTATCAACCATTCCACTATAAGAAAATATTGTCTAACCGAATTTAATAGAAATGAGAAATTAATATCTATCTAAAAACAAATTACCTTTATAACGCTGTTATCGCAGATTCATTAAAAACAAACGCGTGTGTATTGCACCGAAACTTTGCAAAATAAAACCATAGACAACAAATGACATCGTCAGAGTGACATCTAATTATGAAATTAATAAAATTAGATTGTCTCTGTACATTATATTATTAAAAAAAAATCTTATCGCGTACTAAACAATTTTTAAGTAATATATAATTTTTGAGTAATATTTGAAACATTTTGAAAAACAAAATTACTAGACAGTAGCTGTCGTGTGTGAGAGAAATATAGGTTATTATTTAATACTACGCTAACGCACCAACTCACGTTTCTCATTTCCATTAAATTCAATTATAAATATCTACTACCGAAATATACAAAATCATTCCTTCGCGCCTTTTTGAAAAACAAATGTATGTTATTTCACGTTTTTTGTTGTAGAATTCCATTTTAACAAAAAACTGATCTTCACTAAAATAATTGACCAATATCTGCCAATGTTGAGGAATTAATTTTCAAAGTCTTTTAGCCAAGAATTACACCGTTCAAAGTGTACACCACAGACGGGCGTTTTCGTACATACATTAAATTGAAATGTAAATAGTTGAATTTCGTTACAAGACGATACATTCAGAAGCAGTCGTTGGGTTCAAAACTTAGATGAATTAATTCTACTAAAGTCTCTTGCGATAAAAAATAAATTTATAAATAAAAATATTGATAAAAGAATTACGAAGTTAAATATACTTTACGATTGATTTGCGAACACGATAGGATTTTTCTTTTGCTTTACTATTTCATAATTGTGCGTGAAGTGTGAAATAATTTTCCATTGTCGACGTGACGACTCGTGAAGGTAGAAATTTGTAGGAAGGCACAATCCGTCCACAAAATGTGTTTTCTCGCGCCACAGAGCGGCAATGAATGTTAAATGTTTGTACATGCAAATTTCTAACCTAATTCTATTGACAAAGTTGATTATCAAATGTATGGTCGAATATTTCTATAACAAACATTTCCATAGATTAAAAACGCGTTCGATCGTTCGAAGATGACTGGCGTTTTACAAAATTTGTATTTAGAAACTAATTGTTTCTTTTATAAATTGGAATGAGAAAGCACAAAATTAATGTTGTCAGTTTATTTTCTTCGATTTAACGTGAAACAAGCAACCATTGGCGGTGTTCGCGCGCAAGCGTGACGTTTGGTTTGAGCGCCATCTCGCGGCACATATCTGTTACTTGTGAATATCAAGCTATCCTGAAATAAAACGGTACTTCGAAAAAAATATTTGTTTCATTATTTTTTTTTTTTTACATTAATTACTCTCCTCTGAGGAAAGGAAACTAGAGATGAGACCACCGCATCCACATCATAATTGCAATATATAATTTGCCATTATCAAATAAAACAATGTCGATGTTCATCGAGCGTAGAAAATGAACATGTTTAGAACATTTCGTACTTACTGCACTGAGGTGTAAAAAAAACAATATTAAAAGTAAACATATTTAATAATGAATAAAAACATTGCAAACGTTGAAAGATTGAAATTGGACATCCACAATGAAGATTTGGACGACACGGTGACTGCGCAGCGCAGCGACCTCGAGTCTCCAACACTTAAATTTACTTCTATTTAAAATAAAACTTATCAGAACTTTTTCCTAATAAAGTGAAGTTGTTCAGTAAACTGGGCCCCCAAATGGTCCTAAAGTTTCTAATAGTAGATAAAGTACGTCTAGTTTTTTTTACATTTCTAAGGATATATTGATTAGTGAAAAAATGTTGATATATCTGCCGCACTAATTAAGCGTAGGGGATGGACTACGCACGTTAGATTACAAATGTAAAATACAATTACATCGTTATACAAAGTTCTTAATTATTGTGGACAAAAGCTCTACAGGTAGGACGTATTTTTTAACTCTGCTGGTCTCAAACTCGACCTAATCCAATGTCAAAAATAAAAGAATTTTAAAACATATTATGTAAATAACCTACAAAATATACATATGTTTAACTACAGTTTGAAATAACTTTATTTTTAAGAGTTATCCAAATAAATTAATAATACTTAAGCCACCTTCAGTTTCATTTAAATAGTCGAAAACTGACACCTATACAGTTCAACTGACAGATAAAATTTTGCCTACAAAAGTAGGGAAAACCGAAAATGCGCGCTTAAGACTGGGCAAAATACATAATAAAAAGTTTTTACACCAAAATCATGGTAATATATAATTTCAAACGAACTTATCTAGTTCTAATGGCATTCTAAGAATGGAAAAAATATTCTACATATAAATGTTTTTAAGCTCAATTCATATACATGTTTTACTAACGCGTATAACTACACCATTAATACTGAAGTAATAGTTAAATGTCTTGATTACAATGGTTGATGTAACGACGCAGGACGCGGTAGAGCGCCCGCAGCGCGCCGAATTATCCTCACTATTTAATTACTGTACTCTTTGGCGCCGATATCTGTACCGTCAAAATATATTTTTTTACATCGGCTCCCATGCGGGAACACCAAAATATTTCAAAAATACAGTTGGCAGCACTGACATCTATACACGGATAGGCTATACGCGTATAGATAGCGTGTGGCATTTTGTGCCATTCCGTTTATCGCCATCTTGGCGCTGACGGTTGCGGTTTGTAACGGTGTAAATTCGAACTAATAGATATAAACACGGTCGAACACATGAACAGCCGTTTTTGAATAGGAACGAAACGTAAGTTATTTCAAAGCAACCTTTTCATCGATAGAGATCAGTGCTCGGCTATCGCAATTTAGAAACTAGAACTATAATAAACTAGGGGAGAGGACGCAAGCACCTAAAAAGCTCTATATGCTATTTGGCAGGATTAAAAAATGGTCTAATAAAAAAACCTAAATACTTATTAATCCGTTGATATTTAACTCCACTGTGATTTAAAAGTAGAGGATTTTCAGTACCAATTTTTTCCACTGATCTTCGTGTGTGTTTTTTTGAAGTAGGCTGTGCCCAGTGGTAAATTACTTGTTTACATTATCATCTGAAAAAGTACAAATGGCAATGATTTTTCATAATTCGAAGTTATCGTGAGTTGCCACTGCTGAAAAAGTTATATGAGAACAGTCAGATAGCAAAAATAATGTATACGGAGTTATCAGTTCGCTTAAAAACTTGTCAAGAAGTTTTACGTTTGTTAAATATAAAAAACTACATTAAATAGACATTTTATAACAGAAAATTTTACTAGCATTGTGAAACAAGAAATTATAAAAAAATCAACTAAAGTCAATAACAGTGCGTAATTAAAAAAAAAAGTGAAAAAAGGAAAAAAAAAGAAAAAAACAACAAAATAAAGCTGTATAAAACATTTATTACATAACAATTCATTTAACGCGTCAGTACAACTACATATATCATATAAAATAGTTTATACAACAGTTAGTTTACTCTGTCAACACTATTATATAAAAAAAAATATTATTTTGAGTGACACGACAGCAAGACAAAATAAAAAAAACTGAATATAAGTTAAGTAACCTCTTTTTTAAATTTCCGGAATTATAACACAAACACCATTGTCATCTTTTTATTATTAACAAATGAGTGCTGCCAATATTTATAAAAATCGCTGCCATTTTGAAACAAAAAAATTAGCTTGAAAGCAATGAAGATTTTTATAAATGGGATTACTGTACAAAAACCTTTTTCATGAAACTCAAACACGGCGTCACGGGTATAAGATAAGCGTAATAAAAAACCCGTGTGCTCGAGTTTTTTATACAATACACAATTATAATTAGGAAGTTATTTAACAAAAATAAATGTATAATTTTTTATCATCTGAATTCAACTAATTGTATCTTTGTATTAGACATTTAAAAACATATTTAACATTTGACGATTCATTTAATTATTTATAAAACCTTAAATTCAATGAAAATAGGAAATTATGTACTCATTTAATTTATTGCATATGATTTATTTCACAATATTTCAATTTTAACATATATATTACAAACAGGTCTATTCTTTAAGGTTATGTTAACAGCCTTGTTAAGGCAAAATTTAGATAGGTTAGTTAAATATCTAATTTCCATTGAATTTAATTACATTATCACACTATATGTATATTGCCTCATATATTGCTTTTAGGTAACGCGTAAAAATATATTAGTCAAGTCAATTTTAATTAAGCTATGAATTGTGACCAAATATTAATATTTGGCATGTCAATTTATTAAAAATAAAACAGATAATACCATACTAAATGATCGGCAAGAATCTTAGAGAGGAGAAAATTATTAGCTGCATTTCACTAAACATTTTTAATTTATTCAACATTCATTTATTGTACGGTATTTTTTTTTAATAAGTGTAGAGGGTAAACAGTTGTCCCTCAGAATGTTGATCATGCACACTTACAATACTAAAGGAACTAAAATACATTGGCTTCGAGAAAGAGGTACACTTGCTTCTTAAAAGACTTTAGGTCATACTGCTTAGTCACCCCTAGTATAGTAGGCTCCACCCTACATAGAATTGTATAACCTGATAATGAGTTACTTTACACTAATTCATATTTCGGAAATTACATCAAACAGTTTGGTCATTGTTTAATAAAAACATCGTCAGCACACAAATCTCTAAGGAGCTTGGAGCCTATCTTACATTAATGAGTCTGTCAGTGCATTGATTTTACATATCTTTGAATGACTTCCGATATGTGTACCATAATGTTTTCCTTTATCATTAAAACGTCAGATAAATAAAAAAAACATATATACTATATATATAAAGCATAGTCTATGAGTTAGTCTTCTTACCCGACATTTTGTCTATGAGGTTTGTGATCATGTCTGCGTCCACGAGTCCTATGAATTTATCTACAATGAGACCATTCTTTACAGCTATTACTGCTGGCACTGCTTTCACCTGCAATTATATTCTTCATCTAACAGTGCAATAGTTTGGATGGATAGATGTATGGATATTTACTATCATGAACTCCATAGTGCTCCAATATGTATGAAATTTGTTATGAATACTTGGTTTAAATATTTTCAGTAAGAAATTATTCTATGTGTTATTATTTGTATATAAAACTAACCTCAAAAGTATGCACCAAGTCTGCATTCTCCTCCACATCGACAATGGCCAAGTCCAAGTTGTCCAGTGGCTCTATCAGCTCTTTCAGCTTGGGCGTCAGGATCTTGCATGGCTCACACCACTCCGCATGGAAGTTAACTATCACTGGCTTGTCATTGTTCATTACCTTTAAAATCATTAATTAATTAGACTAATAGCTATGTCATACTCAGAAACATTTATTTGGTAGGTGGTAATATTTTCAGTGCCACCAACTTTTTTTTTACCAAAAAAATATAAATGATGAGAACACAGAGGTAATCATCGACACTGTCGGTATACAACAATAGTTGAATGGTAGGGTTCAAACTCTTGACCACATGATCAAAAATCCGAATGTCGATACCCTCAACTATTAGGCTATTGATACTTCAAAATTAAAGTACTTTATCAATGTCACCTGTATTTTCAACTAAAACTCACCTTATTAACAAACTCCTCGTTATTCTTAACAAATATAGTTTCATTGTGTACAATTGATGTTGATATTGCTTTAACTTTCCTCAAATTGGTCAAACTTCTCATTGACGGGCGCAAGCCCTTCCATATCACATTATTCATTGTATCTGGAAAGAGTTGGAAAGTAAATGTCACATATAAATAATGAACCTAGTCTATTTATTCCTCGCATAAGCAAATCAAGATTGTGCAACTTTGAAACTTTAGAATTTGACAGACAATAGATTCCTTTAAATACAAATATTTACTACAATTATAAAATGTACATAGTAAACATAAGAAAAGTCCCAAAAACTGTAAATAAAGTTTGACTGTGTGACTGAAATCAGACAACATAAAACAAATAAATGAACATTTGTAAAACATGGAAACAATGTTTATATATATATATATATAATACAAATGTGTGGTGTACCTACTAAAATATCTACATAAAGCCAAAGATGTACAATCCAACAAATTTCATAATTTACCTATAATAAAGTGATACAATCAAAATTATTTACATATACCTTCATTACCTTTGATTACCCACAATACTTTGTAACATAGGTAGTTATAAAAAATGTTAAAACAATTATTACCATAGTAAGATGATACAGAAAAATTTCATGACATTTTAAAATGACTTACATGAGAGACATAATGATAAGCTACTGTAGTCAGAAAGTCATAAAGATAACTGCCATCTCTTGAGCTGCTGACAATGCCGTACAGTGTCACTAATACAGTACTCGAGTTTTATAAACCATATTGATATCAATGTGTAAAATAATGGCTGTATTTACATATCACATGACAAGGAAAGTCACATAAAATCTTATTTACACATAGCGAAGTTTTTGAACACATTTAATTACTTATTTAGACAGTAATAACAAGTATAAGGTGTTACAAGCATTTAACACCAATAGAAAAATAAAATAATAATACATCAGACAGTCATCTCTAAGTTGGGAGTATGCTCAGAACTTCTGCAAAGATGGTGTAAAGGTTCAAAGATGTGTAAACTCACCAACAAAATAATCTAATTGTTTAACCCAAAAGTTTTAACTTTATGA
>JAODUI010000006.1:687504-706180 GCA_027563995.1 Papilio gigon | reverse complement strand
TTTCGTGAGACATTTCACTATACTACTTATAAAACGACTTAACTCACGTGTAAATCGGTGTCAGTACCGACTAGTTTCGAGTCCACTCACCCTGAAGATGAGCCACCGATGGGTTCGAAACTAGTCGGTACTGACACCGATTTACACGTGAGTTAAGTCGTTTTATAAGTAGTATAGGTTAGATTATGATAATTGTGGCAAGATTATACAATCGTGGTAAAATATATTTTGTTTATTTTAACACTTGCATAAGGTTTTCTAATCTTTAGACAACGTTATTTTTGTGACTAGACCTACTATTATTACCCCCACCTAAAAATAACTGGGCTACAAACGGAATTCTCCTAAATGTATTTTTGTCTAGCTTATCTTTTTCAATTTGTATGTGAAAGTTCAATGACCTACCATAGACAAGTTGTTTAACAGTTTAAAATATTATGTTAAATGCAACGTTAGTTAAAATTTAACGTTATTTTTAATAATAATCAAGCTGACACACACAGTCTTTAAGTGGTCCTCTTAAGTGTCCATTTAATATTAGAAATCTACACTAAAGTTCTCTTTAGTGGAAAATTAACGACTTAGTGTATCAGTTCGATTTTTTTTCTATAATAAACAGTGTTGTAGGGACAGTCTTTATAAGGGAAGAGATAATTATAGAGACATGTCACTCGAAAAAACAAAAATGTTTTTTATTTCATTAGCAAAGAGTAAAATAATAATGATAATTATATCCATGAAGGTAATGAACAAAAAGGATAGCATGGAGCCAAATATAGACAGCGATTGCATTCCAGACGGTCTAGGGTACATGCCGCCATGTATATTGTACCGCCACTGGCTAGCAGAGGCCGAGCTATTTACGCCCCATTGGGTCCTTACGTGTGTCGCTCAAGCGAGGTGAGCTCGTTTATCAGTTATAAAATTCATATTTACATAATACGTACGATCGTCCATTGTTTCAAATTTGTTTCTATTTTCATTAAAAATAGCATTATTAATTGTCCTAGCTAATAGCACTCCTGATTTATATTGAAATGTAATTAATACTGAAATGTTCATGTTCGTGGTCTCAAATTAATTTAGTCTTGAATTTTTTTTTGCATACCTTTAAATAATAATTACGATATATAATATTGTTTTATAAGTTTTGTAACACGGTTGGGGAGTGTGGGGTGTCCTTCCTCCAGGTAGACCGACCACTTAGTGCGGACGGCGGGAAGTCGTTGATTGCGAAAGGAGGACCGCATACTGTGGAAGACATTGGCGAAGGTCTATGTCCAGTAGTGGGCAGACAAAGGTTTATGATGATGATGTTTTTAATGAAGGAGATTGTGATGTGAAGTTAGTGACTGCACATCCGCACGTCTATCCGTGACATTGGCAAATACTTTGATGGTCCGTTCCGAGCTGCAATAATTTCTCATTGTCCTGCTTCAATGGACATTGAGGACATTTCAGTGAGCACATGTTACGTGCTTCAAGTTCCTTTAATGGCAAATATTAATTACTGACGTATGCCATCTACCCAGTCGTGTAATGGCTATTGAAGCGCCCTAAGTGTAGATAATCAGGCTGAATCCCTAAGGGACTCCCTTAGTGACTAATAATTATGTAGCCAACATCTGAAAGTCCCGCATCCGCCAAGGTTACCAATGCAGTAAAACCTTCAGGCTTCTGCCAAGAATTGCATCATGACATTAAGCAGCTTTTCGTGGAGTAGTGCTCACTGACAAGAATTTACCAATACATAATACTAAAGTTAAATAGTAGTGACAAATGAGTTTTACAAGGATTATGACGTAATTTGATTTTTTTAAATTTATTTATTTATAAGATACACAAAAGAACAATACATTAATGAAAAGTGCCTCTAATCCAATTACCGGTTTGTCTAGGCATTGATGTGGCCGGTGTTTAAAAAAAAATGTATTGAGCCTGTGTATTCCAGACTGTAGGTAGTCTAGCTGTATTATTAATTATGTCACATCGAAACTAAACATCCATACAAACTTTTGCATTTATAACAGTAAGATAGTAAAACCTTAAAACAATAAAAGTAATCTATAGAGTTGATTAAATTCTTCAATGTGTTTGAATAATCGATTTGTGTTTAATGGCTTTATCGTAGGTGTAAGAATTAAAATGACTCGAGGCTGGCGCTCCGGCATAATTGGTATGTATGGAGAAAGTCGAGCGAGCTAGGGTTGCCGAGATAGATAAATTATAATTATCGATAACATCGTAGGTAGCGATTTCTAAAATTTCGATAGCATCATTTGTTCAATGAGTTCGTAACGAAGTTATTAAAAATGTAATAATGCGGTGTAAAACGCCAATAGCATAATGGTTATGAATGCGGACTACCTATCTAGCGGTCGTGTGTACGAATGCCTTTCGAGTATTGTCAACCATATCCTAGCATAAGTTATTTAAAGCTTACCAGAAATGGTTACATGAAATATTAGTAAATTGACCAAAATTCTAGTATTATTTTTCTAAAAAAAAAATTAAAGAATGACATCATATCAAAATAATGCGGTTATTAAAGATTTATTTTTAAATATTGGAATAACCGTTTTTATCTCAATAACACTGATATTAATTCTCTAACTGTCTGGTGGTCAGCGGTCATGTTAGCTGACAGCATCTGGTCTGTGGTATGCGATTGTGGTTTGCGAGTTGTTTCTTCTTGAAATGCGTTCGCTGTAATCTTTAATATTAGTTACTTCACATTTCAGGTATATCTTGCTATGAAATACAGAAACATGACTTTTTTTTTAAAGTAGTAGAAATCTACTACACCCGGTGGTGACCTACGTTAAAGGTATTTTAATTTGTTCACATCACCGTTGTTATTCATAGAAATGGAATTTGAAATAGTGAAAGATGACATACGTAAAAAGTATGTGAGTTCAGATTTGACGGCTGATGGAGATGTATGGAAGAGTACGTACTGTGCCGACCCTCCGTAGGGTAAGGGCGGGTTGATGATGTAATTTAGAATAGTATAGGACAATAGTTTATTGTCAGAAGAAAAAAGCTACGCTCTGTGATAAGACATTAAAAAAAAACAAGTGATTTGAGAACCTCCACCTGTTTGAAGTTGGTTGTGACGCACGGCACGTAAAGTTGTAACCAAGAGAGAAGAATGAGGTAAAGCTATCTCAACTAAGTTACTTTTAAATAGTCCATCCTGGCTACACAAAGTAAGTCGACTGTAGAATTCAAAGTTTGGCCAACTGTTTGGCAAACGGTTTGCACTCGCAGGCTATATGCCAGACAACACGGCGCCCCTTCTATTGATCAACTCGGCCTTGCATTTGTACTTGTTTTTATTTGAATTGTTTATATGAATAGGTTCAAAATGACTCGTGGCCTGCTCATCATGTTTTTTTTTATACTTTGGTTTTCCATTTACCTAAGATTATAAAACTCAGAGTTGTGTATATTTTGTGGCACTTACAGTACTGGACAGATAACTCAGCGTGGCAGTAAAAAAAATTAATTCTTAAAGTTTAAGTAAAAGTTTTAGCGCCAATAGCCTAATGGTTAAGAGTACGGATTTCCGATCACGGGTGGCGATTTCGAATCCCGCCATTCGAATATTGTAGACAACTAAGAAGTTTGAATGGTAAAAGAAATATTAGTAAATTGACAAAAAACTGGAAAATTATTTACAAAAAAAAAAAAAATTAAGTTTCTCTCATGCATTTCTCTGCTATGGTACTGCATATCTTCAGTCCTCTTAAATGTGGGTACCTTAGTGTATGCGCGTAGACGCTAAAAGCGATCGATACTTGTTAAAAGTTCGCAGCCATCCTGTTTTAGTTTGCACTATCTGTTAAAGCATCATGATTCATGAACCCCCTGTATACTGTATGAAGGTGTGCATCTGTGTGCGTGTGTGAGCGTAGGCATGCGCTAGGGGTGTTGAGCTGCCCCTAATGGGGTGACTAGTGATGGGCAATGTGCCGATAGTTTTCATTATTGTCATTATTTGAGCTTAACCTTCTTTATTGTTTTTTTTACCACGAAGTTTTTTATTATTCTATCTAATAATGTGAACAGATTTTGTAGAACTGACTGAGCTTATAATATTGTATGGTTAGTTAAACACCAAGCTGTTTGGCGTATGTGCAATATTTACTTAGCACTTTGAGATCTCCATCGATTTTCATTAGCTGTCTAACGCCGATATTTCATGATAGTAAAACGAAGTATTAATGTATTGTATTATGTATGAATATTGTCAGTGTTGTTTATATAGTAAAGTCAATAAATGGAAGTAATATTAAAAATATTCACCTGTTATCTATCGACTGGATATAGATTATCGAGTGGCGCTTGCGTGCCGCACTAGTCTATGGTTCTCGCCAGTACGCACCCCGCAGCCGACGGGAGCGGACGTCGCGTCGCTCGTTCTGTGCCGGCTACAGATAAACGCTATTGTTTGCGCGTCCAGTTGTGCCGTCCCGACGACTTTTTCTATTTTAAACCGTGCGTCCTTTATGTGTTAAGATTATATCTAGGATACGTGTTTTATTGAAGATTGTAGGTACGCCCGTGACTTATCTTGGATTATTAGGAATGTGATTGCGTGTCGTAAACGAGGTTTATTTTTTGTATTTATATCGATTGTGTTAACTTGTCGGTGTCGCCGCATTGTGTCGAAGGCTGCTGTTGCATGTCGGTTGTTCTTTCGTTTCATGACCGTGCAGTGTTTGTCCTAATTGTATTTATCGGTTAACACGATAAGGTCACTGATAATTTCTACCGGAATATCTAGTTTATTAAAATTGTTTGTTTTTTTGTTGTATCGCTTTCTTTGTTACTTGTAGAGTTCGTGGTTTTGTAGTTAGTCTGTGGATAATGGACTTTTTTGTTAAGTTATAGGTTTGTAGAAAAGATTGTACTATTTACATTGTGTATTAAATCTGGTAATTATGTCGTTCCTACGTTCTACAGTATCCTCTATACCGGCTCTGTGCAAAGTGCAGCAACGATTATTCAGGATTCCAATTAAACTGATTTCAACTCTATGTGTTTGTGATAGAGCGGATTTTTCAATAATCTAGTTTGTTTTTTTTCTATTAGCCTCGGTTTTTACACGGCACGGCTGTCCGCGTCAATGCAATTACAGGAATCTAAGCGGAGACGTTGATTTAGCAGTTTTATTGGATTTATACATAAAATCTATGTTCTATTGGATTTTTGTACATAGCTAAATAGGTCTAAATCAAACAAAGAAATCTTGTTACATATAATATGTTGAGATTTACTGTTCAAACTTAGATCTAAAGAAATGGGGACTATGTGTTGATTAAAAGCCTATGCTTTTATGAATACTATGTACAAGTCTGTGATATAAATGGAGCTATGTTATATAACAGTGATTATCAAACTTGTTTCCTCTAACGCCCCCATTGAAAATGAAATCTTTTTCAACGCCCCCCATTTTTTATATACCCCTAAAACTTATTAACCACAACTTTTTTACTTTAATTTTTATTTATAATTTAGAACTGGTTGAAATAAAAACTGCTGCCTAAGCCGGAGTTTTTATTAATTGTAATATTTAATATTTATTATACATAGAAAAAGTAAATGTTGTTTACGTACGTGAAATTTTAATACTTTGTAAAGAAAATTAAATTAAAAATTACACATCAATACCCTCCCGATTTCCATGGGCCCATAACGCCCCCTCTAAGGTTTTAAACGCCCCCAAGGGGGCGTTATCGCCCGCTTTTAGACAAACTGTTATATAAGAACGTGTAACATGGGTGCGCGTTGTTGCAGTAACCAATCCTTTGTGTATGGTCAATTAGCACGTTTACAAACAAATTAAACAGAATTAAAGCGTTTTGTTCGAATACATTGGTATTGCATCGGGCGGCACGCGCTGGTCAGTCCGCGCGGCTGGCTAACTGGACTGCTGACTCATGGTGCGGAATTACGATAGAAACGAAAGTGGATATTAACTTTTTGATGGTACAAGAAAGCACTTGCGTCTTAACAAATTAGGGTAGGCAGTAGAACAGCTATTAATTTTTACGAAAAATAAGCTTATACAAAAATCACGTTTAATTAAAAAAATATTTAAATATAAATAATTCCTGGCTTCTGTCGTGCCGGTAAAAACTAGATGGGCAATATTATTAGGCCAAGGCCCCCTTTAGGCTAAGGACCCATAAGATTACATATAACGTGACATTTAATTTAGAAATATATTTTACAGTGGCAGAGTTCCTTACAGATTAGTCATGTCGAGCACATCTGCTCTATGGTTTCTTATCTAAATTATATTCTTTAGAATAAATTTTGGCATCGTTAATAAAAAAATAATATTAAGAATGACTTTAAATTCGATGTAGCAAAACTTTCCTTTTACGAGTATTTTATGTGACCTAAAAGACTTGAGTCGAACACCGGGCTGCAAAGTTCAATTGCCCATTTGCATGTCTTTGAGATGAAAAACACGTGAAGCGCTTCGTCCGATTTTCAAAGAAATTCGTTTGTAAGCGGATCATTTCAAGTCTAAGGCTTCAACACTCGAGATTTCCCCCGAGGAGCTTGCCACAACTACGAACATTGCTCTCCTACTTTGAACTCGTTTTGGAAGCAGTGGCCTATTTAAGATTTTTTTAATTTTAAGTAACAAAAAAATCGTATACCAGATTCAATATTTTTTAACAATGAACCTTCTTCCTTTGATTAAGTACTTTCGACCAAAGAGGTTTCATATAAGCGTCTCTCAGTCTGGCATTCTTTTTGTTTAAAAAGTTAGCGATTGTCATTAGTCATATTGCTGTTATTTAATTTTGAAGAATTTAATTTAATCATTGTCCATTGAAAAATGAGATAAACCTGCACGTCATAAAGTGAGCTGCATAATTACACGGCGGCGTCGCTGCGATGGCGGACAAATAATTTGTTCTTTGCGCTATTTCTGCTCTAATTACGATGAAATTTTTATACGTTGTCAGATTTTTACATATAAATATTTCATTCTTAATATCATCTCTATAGTTTCATATACTAATTGTCTTATAATTATATAATCAGTTGACGTGTCACGACTGACTTAGTTTTCAACCTGCCCTTCTTACTCAGAGTCGGCACAGTATGCACTCATTCATACGTCTCTGTCAACCGTCATATCTGAACACACACACTTACATATATCTTTCACACAATCCTTGACCTTCGTCAGTCAAAGGTAGAGACCTTTATAGCCTTCCACGTTCAATCTCATTACAGTGATGTCATAGTTTATTAAAATTCTTATATATGTCATAATCTAGTGAGAATAGTGTCATTAGTATGATTCCACAATAATAGATTTTTCTTTATCTACTATTTTGTATCGATCCAAATGAACTATAGGCTTGTGCTAGAATTTGGTTTACGATAATAGTTGAACCGCGGGATTCGAACCATTGACCACGCGATCTTAAACCCGTACCATTACCCATTAAGTTGAAGGCGGTGACTTCTCACGTTCATCAATCATAATACGTACAGCAAAATAAAGATTAATGACACAAACTTTCTCTGACGTAACTTGTAGTATCCCTTATTATAACTTAGTATAGTTTATTAGTATGCAATGTTTATAAATTCATCCACTTTATAAAGCAGACCATATCAAAACAAACATCATCCAGAGCAGAGCCAAACAATGATGCTAAGGGATCAATGACACAGTAGCCGCGTTGCGTAGGAGTCGATCTATTTCAGTCTGTGCGCTGTTCTCCTTCTCATTCGAATGCACGACTCGTATATGTTGCTATCTCCTTCTATTGTGCAATAATTGGCAGGGTAGCTGTTATTTTTCTGTGCCAAAAATCACACGTGGATGACCGGAATTGCTACATATAATTGCGTCATTAATATTATTCAAACATTATTTTACTATGATTGTTATTATGTTTTACATGTGTTATAGCATGTACAAATGTGTCTGAAATCTTTGGTTCAATTTGACAGAGTTCCTTTAACAGAATCGGTTATTTTTTTTTATTTGTTTATATTACGTCTTGATAGTATGTTTGTCAGTTATGTCGCGTATTTCGTAGTTTGGTTACAATCTAATGGAATGTTTTATTCTAGTGGTTGCAGTATAATAATTGTGTGACTTTTTTTTATGGATTCCAATCTAGTGAAAGGACATAGTTGTCAGTAGTGGTGTTTAGTGAGATGGATTGTGGCTTCTAGTTGAAGCGCATTATAATGTCGAAGACTTTGAACGCCTATAGAATGTGAGTATCGTTTTATATTCATTATACCTTTTTAATTTAGTCGGATAACACGTATACTAGTAATCGACTCTATCAGAAAGTTTTAGCATAGAATTCCATTGCAGTGACTTATGATAAACGTCATCTCTTTTATTACATTAGACAAAACAGAGATTTAGACGTCAATGCGTCAGTGGAATTCTACGGTTACAAAATTTTGTGTACGATATAGAAGTCCTTTCCCTTAGTCGGACGATCGTCCTTCGTCCTCGACCTTGAGGCTATAATGTATCTTTGTCTGGGATAAAAGGATCTAAAGGATAGTAGTACACAAGTACTACAAGTCCTTCAAAGTAATGGCTTGTCTAAAGATTTCTCTGGAATATTTTTATTATTTGAACGACGAAAAAATATTTATTTGTACAATTTCGTTTCGAATAGACTAGGATTTTTTTTAATATAAGATGGCAAGACCACTGCCCATAGACAACAATTGTACACTCGTTGCTCGCCTTTTATTGGCAGTAGAGAGATCGTCTCCTTTAATACGCGAAATCCACTTCCACTATCCCTGGTAAGAAAAGAGTGGGAAGGCACACATGCTTCTTCACTTAATTCGATTCAAAGTCTGTCGGGAATAACTATTATTTATTGTATGAAGAATAAAATAATAATAGAATATGTTGTATATGTTTGGGCAGTGTAAACTTACCTTAAAATGTATTCCTTCATTGCATAACATATTCAAAGTGGACCGTGTTGCACTTAAAACTACATTAAATGGGTCGCTTTCGGGACTCGCGACTGGGATGTTAAAAGCATTTAGTATACGCAAGTGGTTCGATAGCTGAGTCCCTGTTGCGCAATTATTAGACACATTACGTACAGATATACTGAGAAATTGTTTTCCTTCACGAAAACTCGGTTCTCTATCGGAATACGATGACACCAACTGTCAATGAATGATCGCATGAAATGAGTGATATTTTCATATCCATTCATATAGAACTTTATTGTTTAGTGTTAAATGTCAAAATGAATGTCATTCTCTAAGATGGTACTGAAGCTGTTTGAGACAGCATGATAAATACGAACTTTTCCCACAGATTACGAAGGAAAATCTTTTTTCTCACTATATCTGTACTGTTGCTATTGACAGTAAGTGTATTAATTGATGCAGATACACTGAGGCCCTGCTTATTGTTACTCGTTTAAATGTTGTTAACAACAGTTACAAAAAGATAATTCAAATATGTTGACATTGAAACATTTACACAATTAACAAGGTTTGAAGAAATAACGTGATATCAGTGTTTTATAATTAAAAAAATGTAACCAAAGAATATTTCGACATGTCGTCCTTGTCCTACGTTTAAAAACGCAGACGAAAATCTGCTTAATCCGAAAAATAAATCGGAACGAATCCTTGGGAACATGGAAAAATTTATTTCATGCTCTTTCCATTCATCCGAGCGGAAGTTTTAAGCTGTTTTTTTTTTAATGCCAGATGGCTGGAACTATTAACTTTTTGCTAGTCTCCAGCCAGTCGTATTAAAATAACTACACCGATTTTTTAGTGTTTAGGTCTCAGCAGCCCCTGTGTCTAGACGCATCGATTATAGCACAGGTCTTGTGGTCTATGTGCTGTGTAATTGTGTTAATGCTTAACGCCTTTGTTTACGACCGGCGTCGTGCGGTGGCGGTATTATCCTTTTGTTACCAGTATAAAAAGAAACGTTAATTGTTGTGTTTATTAGAACTAAGAGTATTTTTAACCGTCTGATATTATTTGTATGGAATCTGTTATGTGATTGCGCCGAGGATAGAACAATGTTGGTGCCGTAAGCTCCAAGGAGGTATTACTAAAGAAAAAAAAATTAAAAGAGAAAATCGCAATGTAAAATGACAGCTCCGATTGGCATTTGTTTTATAACAATAACTTACTAACAATAGTAATACAACGACAGTATTTTTATTGCAAAATATTTTTTACTCGGCTCTGTAATGTAGAACAGTCATTGTTACGTCTTCTTGTTTATTGTAAATGCAAATATTTCAAGATAAAAACGTACTGCATTTTACTGATGGCGAAATTGACAAGTAAAATTTGTATGGGCGTATGTGGAGAAATGAAGTGAACAAAAAAGTAATGATATTGAATATGGATGGATACATAGAGAAAGAGGAAAGAAAGTATGGATGGTGCGAAAGTTGCCACTAAGAATGTAATGGAGGGCTAAGGCACTATGCCGATCCTTCGTAAGGAAAGGGGCGTGATGATGACTAACATGCATTTTGATGAGCTCCAGTTTATGTTTGCTGAAAACGTATATGTTGTTTTGACGACCCCTGAGTCATACAAAGCAATAAAACACGTTCGAAGAAACGCCTAATAGTGTTTGGATCTTTTACTGCCTCCATGTCCACTAACCTGCGACCCCTCATTGACCCCCCACTTGGTTAAGAGACACTTTATTACTTCGGTAATAAACTTGGTATAGACTAGGCGTAAACTAATCTAGGTTAAGTCAGAACTCTGACGTACAATTCAAATAAGTTTTCAAAAGACTTATGCACAAGTTTAATTTTAATAACTTTAATAATTTTAGATTGTATTACGTGCCAGTATACACATTATAAATGAACAATAATTAAAGTGCTAACGTGTCATTTGGTGTCGGTACCGAATAGTTTCGAGTCCATCGGGGCTCTTCAGGTTGAGTGGGATTGGTATTATTTCGCGATCGCGACCTGATTCATTGGTCAACTAGTCGGTGCCGACACCCGATGAATACGTCAGTGTCATCCCTTTTTCTTAATTTATAATCTCAGTTTCTTAGTTTTTGTGAAAAAAAAAACATTAAAGCGAAATTTGTCTATAATCTTCATTCTTATTAAATTTCTTATTCAAAAGTCTAGAAGGCTGTGTGACTATATAACATATATACAGTATGTTAGTATGAAGTATTGATTATATCCTCTGGCGACGTACAGCCTGCGTCTAGCCTAAACAAGGTATTGATTAAATGGGTCACAGTTTAAAGGTTGTTGCCCATGTTCCAACCTTACTTCAGTGTGACCTTTAATAAAGATCTTTAAAATTATATATATTTAGGCAGTCTACTGGCATCAATAAACTTTTGTAATAAGTCTTGCGTCATAGATAATTCAGATTAATTTTTAATCGTGACTTTAGCTTCGTTATGGACAAGAGCACTACTGAACGTAGGTCTTCCTGTCGATTACCAAAATGACTAGTCACATGCCACCTGCAGCCAGCAATGGACGAGCTTAGGATGATGGAGAGTACCGTATTGTCGAAAATATTTCTCAATGAAGCCGGCTTCCTCGAAATGATTTCTTGCTCCAACAAGAATATTATTAATTTGCCCACTAGTCTCATAAAAGTCTAATTAGTAACTTACGGGTTATTCTAGATTGTTCATATTATTGTATTCATTATAATTTCATCCAGATGCGTTCAGATGATCTTTAGTTAGGAAGTAATTTATTGTACACTGCGATTTTGAATGTTAAATTATATGTTTTTGATACAGTCGCATGAAAGAAAACACCAATACTCTTATATCCAATAATACAATGAAATTGTAATAAGAAAAACGAACAGAGCGCGCCGCGTCGACCAGTCGGGGTTTGTCGCCCTTGGTTGCCTAGCAACCGGTTATTTATTCGCCCCACGTACAATCCACCCTCCACCACTCCCGGAGAAGGTGTAACGAATTTCGCAAGGTTAACTAAATCCCACCCCCTAGGAGGCTTCCGACCAAGATATTGTCATGGTATCTCCAAGATAAATTCGTTTTGAAATGCTATATAGAGATTAAAAGAAATATTTTTGTTTTTTTTCATGTATGATAATAAATTCATCTATATGTATCATTAGAAGTTGGAACATCGGTTCTATAATTTACTCATTTATATTCGCTTTGTTTTCCTTATCATCCTTCTTTTTCTGAAAAAAAAAAACAAAGAACATGTCTAGACTTCAATTGTTCTTGCGTTCAAATGATTGCTTGTTTCTTATTTCTTGTGCGACCAAGCTTATTTATAAGAAAAATAAGTTTGCAATATATCCAAGTTTATTGAACGTTATCCGCAAATGTTACATCACAAGCTGTTACCACCCTACTTAGAGTTTGGTAGCGTTCGCCCCGCCTACGTGTTGAGAAGTTACTAAGAATTTGATTTACGGCAAATATTTCTTTTAACATTTCTTTTTTTTTAATACTGGCAACATTTATATTCGATTGAAATAGTGGTTTGTACACAATTCATAGAAAATCAAATTGTTATGTTTACATTTTTTAGCTCTCATACAAATCTAACACTAAGTCGATGTTTTAAATGCTTTCTGTCTGATAATTGTAGTGTCACAGGAAGTGGGACCGGGGTACATGTCTCTTGCGGAGTCAGTGGTTTCTACCGTACTTTTAGGAAGTCGTTAGAAGGCACTTTAGTGAACATGCTTGTGACGGGAAGTGTGCACTTAAGGTTTTTTTTAATATTCATGGCATAAAATAAAAAAAAACTTTTAAGATGCTCAGCCCAATTTATGAGTGCAAAGTTTATAACAAAATGAATATGTATTATAATGTGCCTGTTCGTATGTCATAGTATGAATAATATAAACAATGTTGACAATCAATATTCAAGCAGCATTATAAAAAGTAACGAAGAAAATACAATTAAGATTCAATACGTGAACGTCCTTGGCACGACCGGAACGGTGACGAAATATCAAGATTTAAACAAAACACACCTTTATCTAGCTAGTATGTTACCTTGTTAAACTAGTCCGTTATGCGTTGCGTAAGATGTAGGTGACTTTGTGTTCATTCATGTGCGCAGGCGCTGGTTTTATCTTTCTAGGCGTATTGAAATGTTTACCCAACGTTTAGCTTAATTTAGACTAGACGTTAGTTACGTAGAGATAGTATATCATCAAATCTTACTTAGAATTTAGATGGATAGATGTGTTTAAAAAACTTTGAAATGGCTTTGATGAAATTAGACATAGAGAGATTACCGTCAAGGCTAGGCTGCGTAGGCTTCTTAATATATATTTTTTTATTTTATAATCTGCAATAAATAAAATATAGGGAAGGGTCCAAGAGTGTACATTCGTGTTTGTTGAACAAGTCATAATGCTTGTGTGTGGTAGCAGTTATCGTTAGGGTGGGTCGAGTGGCAATCTCCCGGCAGCAATGGATCGCCCACTTGATAGGACGATGACACGTTAGGCCGACGTTATACCTTGATCAATACATATATGTTGAGTATTGATTCTTCAGATCTAATGGGAAGATGTCATTTTTAATTTAATTTCATATTCATAGCCCATTATGTGTTCATATTAATACGTGAAGCGAAAACGTTGTAACCTTTTTTAAAATCATGCAAATAGATGAACAGTTTGAGCGTGAAGAGGTAAAAGATAAAGCTATTTGTAATTTAAAAAAAATGTTTCATTATAGTTTAAGGTTCTATTTCGAGCAATAAGCGACCACTACTTGTCTTCATAAGTAATTACAAAATAAAAATGAAATTCAATTTATTATTGTAAGTATAAAATTTTTAACATCTTTAAAGATACACGTTTGAAATATAAAGGTTTTTAATATAAAGTAATACCCACGATCCGGTAGTATCCGAGGCACGCGCCCCTAGCGCTAAATTACACTAACCCCAACCCCGACGGGATGCTGCGAGATCTCGTCTGCAATAAAATTTTTATAACTTTGTACCAGAGCTTTAAAGGCGAAGTTGGTCTTGGGTGTAAGGAAATTTTAAAACTCGCAGTATATATTTTTTTCCGTCTATATGTTTTTATTTCGTTCAGATATTTAGATAAAAAAAACTCCTCAATTTCATCCTGATGTCTCATGTAACCCTGGTACTTGTTGGAGTACAATCATCAAATTGGAATACTGTAATTTTATCGTCCGCTTGTATAATAGAAGTTATAAATTATATTCTATATAATCCTAGTACTTACCAGCTTAAAATCAAAGTACGATAATGTTCCGTGTCAATGTTACTTCGTTAATTAAACCCTAAGATACGTTAATGTTTTGTATTTGTTTTCCATAGTCTTTGAAGTGATGCTGTTAACTGATTCACGTCTTCTTCGAATCCTAGGATTGAGACACGGGCGCTGCATTGCAGTACTAATGACGTCACTCCCCGCACGACCTCTCACGTTCACACCTAGTGCAAGCTCGCCTGATTAAGTCTGCCTCTAGGACTCGTTAACGTAGAAATGAGAATTCATTACGAAATCAAATCTAATTTTCTTACTGATTTCTCACGAAAATTTCGTTTGTTCTTAACACGTTCATAAGTAATTAAAGTTCATTGAACCTTGTATACAACTAGAGTTTTAATAGTAACCATTCAAGAATCAAATATGTCCCCTCTATTACAAGCGCCAGTAGCCTAATGGTTAAGGGATCCGACCACGCGGTGGAGAGTTCGAATCTCCCCAATCGACTATTATCGTTGACCATATCTTAGTACAAGCTTAGAGCTTAATTGGAGTTTTAAAAGAAATATTAGTAAATTAACAAAAATCTGCTAAAATTGTTCTAAAAAAAATTACGTTTTATTTATTTATTATGGTCTATTATTGATAATTTTTAAGTGTCGTGTTTTACTTTATTGTGATGAAAAGATGAAAAAAATGAATACACGGGGCGATATAGAAATAAAATTGTAAATCTCAACTCCTATATTACTTAAATATTATACTACTTTGCTAGTCTATGTAAGTCTCAAAGGAAAACTACACTGACGGAATACTGAAGTTGGAAGAGGCAGATCTCTACGGTGCAACCTTGCGTTCATAAAACGACTACGAATACAGCAACTATAGTGACTTAAGCGAACGTCTGTTGTGGATAATGAATGAGATTTGGCATAATAAAAACGATTTACGTTAATCTTGGTGTAATCGATACGTCAATGTGTTCAAAGTCCAATGATATGCGTGAAAAACATAATATATTACAAAATGTAGACAGTTTCTTTTAAATATCAGAAGATTTTTGTTAATCTACTAATATGTCTTTCACTACTTCAAGTAAACTCTAGACTTGTGCTAGAATATGGTTTTACAAGAGTCAAATGGCGCGATTCGAAGTCTTGACTACGTGATCGGTAATTCGTCCCCTTAACCATTAGGCTATTGGTGCTAAAAGTTTGGATTTATTCGATTCTCATGTAACTAAAATTCGGTAAAAAAAAGAGAACGGACATAATCACGGGCGTCAATTAGTTTTGTTAACTTTCTCATGGTATTAACCGTTTGACCGCCGGTTATGGTGCGTGTTAAACAAAGGAAGTGGGTGCCATTGACCCATATCCGAAATTGATTCAATTTGCATCCGCGACCGCTTCCCTCGGCGCGCCGTCGCGTATCGACGCCACCAATTTCATATAAATATATCCGGCACACGTCTTGCATATCAACATAGTGTGAAGGCATCCTGAATTTATTGACCCCGTTATTGACCGTTATATTTTATCATTTAATCATCTGTTACGTGACATCATTTTGATCTTTTATATAACTGATTTAAAAATATTATACGTTAAATTACTATTCATGCTTTATATCGAGTAATTCGTGACATAGTCATTATCATATCAGACACATGTCGTCCACTGCTTGGCGTAGGCCTCCCCCATAGATCGCCACGTCGATCGGTCTTCGGGCGCCCTCGTCCAGGATACTCCCGCAAGCTTGGCCAGGTCATTCGTGCTAAACATTGAAATTAAATCTGTATAGAGTGTAGATAAAAAACATATTCCAAATTTATAAAATGTTTGAGTGTTTTTTATTAAGTTTAATTTTATCATTGGAAAAACAGACGATAATTTTTAGTACTTACAAGTTCAATGTACGCAAGAAGTCCGCAACTGGGTCAATATTATAAGCAGTTAAAATTAAAGTCAAAGATCTCATTGTGTAGTGCTCGCGGTCGCGGCCCCTTGTAATGTTATCAATAAAAAACAATGTGCGGAAATTAATTGATCGTACAAGTGAGTTGTCATTTTGATTTCCGTCATCTACCGTGTAGATTAGAGTTCTTTTTACCTTGTAAAAACGTACATAGTAATTTTTGGCGACAACTCACTTTACAATCTCTAATAATGGATTATTTATATAGATTGAGTATCTTAAGTTTATAATTTTATAATATATAATGATTACCTTAGAGTGAAACGGCCAAGTATTGTTATATCAAATTATACATCCCTTTACCCTAATATACTACCATTCAATATACTTCATCCGGTATTATAATGTCATCATCTTTTGCACCGACCTGCCCTTTTCCCTGTAAAGTGTCTGCCCAGTATGTACTCTACCATACATCTCTGTCAGCTCATATCTGAACTCACACACTTCCTGCGCATATCTTTCACACAATCCACCCACATCTTTAGAGGTCTTCGTCGACCGTTATTTCCAGTGTTTACTTAATTATAATAATGACTTATGTAAGTTTAAACTATATAATACTATTCGTTTTTTAACTGTTTTGAAGCTTTTTTTTTCATCTTAAAAAAATCTAGAATTTTTCAATATAAATACGATAGTGGATTTCCGTGTTACAAAGCGAAATGTGAAACCATGTCAAGAAATAGTGGTTTCATTTTACTTTCTAAGAAGTTAAACGAATTAATAATATACATTGTAGGCTTGGATCAAAAATAATGGCAACAAGCTGCTTAGTAGTGTGTGGCGGTAGAGTTCAAGCCTCGGGAATCTGGTTATGGGTAACTTGACACGTGTGGCGCGACCCGCGCGGGTATTAGGGGCAAATATTAGGTGCCGGTGTTTGAAACATGAAATTATCGCTTTCATGTGACTTATATTTATGTAGTCGTGATTGAAGAATGCATTAAAACTGTTCCGAGTTCAAATTCGATGTTAATTATTGCTAATTTGTTTATTTATAATCAGATTAACTTGGCACCAATTTTAAGTTTTTTTTTACTTTCATATTTTTTTTACCATTCCAGCTAGTAATAGCTTATGTTAGAATATGGTTTACGACAATAGTCGGATAGCTGGATTCGAACACCCGACATAGCGGCCACTAGGCTATTGGCGCTTCATCATCGAGATCTTTTTCCCTTAACACTTCCGATACTTCTACAGTTTTTACGACTCAAGCAAACGCTGGACGAATCGGTTGCTCCGAACGTATCAAGTCTAGCAAAGCGTTTAATATTCTTGCTCCCGTGAAACATGCAAGATGTACTATTACAATCTGATATATAAACAGTATGTTGTTTTAATTAATAGCTATCTTCCATCTACTTTCGCCGCTTGGATAAAATTTCACGTTGTCATTTAGAAATCCGACACGCGAGAGCTACGTGGTTAAAGTTTTCAATGGATGCTATTAATCCGTCCAACCTTAACCCTTTGACAGCTGTCATGATCTCGACACATTTATTAACGCCTGTCAAGATAATTATAGAGCTGCCAAAAGTGATATAGATTGTTACGATGCTTTCTAATTCGATTTGATGGTTTTAGATTGAATCTTTGTTTGTACGTTGATTAAACATAAACGAGTGTTCTACTGTGGGATTCGAGTGTTGAGAAATTAAAAAAAAATCTTGTTACATTTACTATTAAGGTGTTATATTTTTCGAGAATAAATGAAGTAAAAAAAAATGGTTAAAAAGTTCTATAAAAAGCTTACAGTTAGAATATCGTGTCGTCATATACGAATGTTTCTCAATACGAAATCTTTTGTTACATTTAATTATTCATTGTTCGACTGTATAACAGTGAATCGTCATAACTCGATATTGTTTACGATTTCATAAACAGAGTTAAATCAACTTTTTGTTATCACAAACTAACTGTCATCGATTTCATCGGCTCTGTATAAAAAAAAAACTTAATTAATAGTCTATGGTGTTCCCAACTATGTTCTACATCTATATCAAATTCAACCAGATCCGTTAAGCTATTCTGGAGATACGTAACAAACATCCATCCATCCAAACTTTATAATATTAGGGTCCTTCAAGACGCGAGCGTATCTCTTTGTCAAAGGCCGGCAACGCATCTGCTCCTCTAGTGTTGCGGGTGTTGATGGGCGTCCACGACCACCTTTATGAACCGGCACATGTGCTCTCCTTCTCTTATAAAAAAATAGTAATACAATGGTTTTATTACATTTTACACATTATAGTCACATTTTTAATTGTGACTTCTCGAAATTAGCCAAAGCTTTTTTACAGAAATTTAAAATGGTTATGCGGAGGGTGTGAGTTCAGATATGACGGCTGACAGAGATGTATGGGAGACATACTGTGCCGACTCTTCGTAGGGAAAAGGGTAGGTTGATGATGATTTGAAAGAAAAGACAGCTTGCAGTAACTTAGTT
>JAODUI010000006.1:641318-672162 GCA_027563995.1 Papilio gigon | reverse complement strand
AAGAATAACTGTTATTTAAATAATATGTATTATATTTGCATCAACTACATCTTGTTGCATCGAATAACATAGATATTGTAGCAATTCCTAATTTATGAAATTAGTAATAAAAGTTATTTTTGTATAAAAATTGAGAAAAATATATAATTAAATCATTGTCAGAGACATTTTGTACGATCTCCTACTAAAATGGATTCTTTCTCGTAGATGTTTATGGTACGGTAGGTTCGTAGCTAACCATAGACAAAGTATTTGTTTAAACCATAGATATACAGCAAAAAATCCTAGCAATTAAAAAGGAAATTGCCAAATATTTCATAACCTCTGCTTGTTCGATATGTGAAATAATTAATATTTTATTATTAACATAGTATTATAAATGTCTGAAGCACTGTAACCGTATTATTAGTTATTACAATAATAATTTCTATAAGTTTTTTGAACACACAATAAATAAAGGGTTTTTCTATCATAGAACTTCAAACCTACAGCTGTATAAATGTTAGTGTCTGGAATAGATAACAGAAAACTAAAATTATATTTAACATTACGTCTAACATTTCCAAATCATCATAATCATTGACAATCCATAAAATGGTCTAATTATAAAAACTATTGGCGATCCACAGCTTCCTTCATGTCTAATGGATGTTTGTTCTTCAAATTTGATAACAAAATTTTATTGAGAAATACAATTTAAAATTAGGCAATGGAGGGTGTGAAACCGAGTCGCGCGCGCCGCGCCGGCCGCGACCTCGCCGAGCCCCCCAGCGAACACGACGAGGTTAGGACCGTGTCTGTCTGTCTGGAGTAGCGTGCTAACGCGATGTGTGGGACCGGCCATGTTTTAGCTACGTGATGTGCAACGAACCATTGGTCATCAAATCAATTATTCCAAAGCCAAGAGTAGTTTTATCACTTATCTAAAACAAGGAAAATCAATCGATTGTTGACTCATCAAATTGGCTTTAACAATGTGATCTCCTTCAATGTAACGTGTCGTGCATTTACCGATCGCTTCATCTCACTGCATCACAACCACACAGCTACTGCTAGCTTTGCTTCCAAGCAACATCACTTCTCTTCAACACGAATTATTTAATAAGAAAAACTTTCAGACCTACTGACGTCCTTTGTTCAGTTCAAGTTTTCTTAAACAAACAATTGCTTCTTACGAGATTTTTTTTGTGAATTGCCACATTGCCTTTACGAGGCATTTTAAGTTACATTTAGCTTGATGTGGCCGGCAGAGGGCGCTTGGCTTAAACCTCGTTTAAGAAACTTAGCTCGAGGGCTCCCGCAGGAGAACGAAGTAAATTAGCAATTATTTCTCGGATACTGAAATAAAAATTTCATATAAAAGATTAGATTTTTGTATGAACTATTTGATGAATTAATACTAGTCATTACACAGTATAGCAAGTGTTTTTATTTTATTACAAATTAATACCGCACTAACATTAACACAAGCTTATCATGGTTTGGGATCTTTGTTTAATTTTTTTATTTACTTTTGTTTACTAGTCTATTATTTTATATACTCGATGTACTCATTATTGTATCGGTTGGTAAATATTTATTTGAATCAATTTCGCTTTGTTGTTATGTACTTTTATGTATCGAGTCGTATCGACACGCCGTATGTCATTTTCTTTGCACAATTTTGATTTTGTTTTTGTTTTCTTTTGTTCCATCTATAGGGCGCGAACCAAGCGACCGAGCCGCGTATGAACCTTAAATCGAAACTGTTCAATGCCCTAGGTATCAACACGGGCAGTAACGCACCGCACCAGTAGACTAGCCTAAGACCTAACCTAGGAATTATCTATTAAGTAATCACCCGCTTTCAACGATGTCTCCGAGGCTCCGGAACATCACTTTTGTTCTGAAGCATTTCGCTCAGAGATGACATCGTTTCACAACCACTGTCCGCCTCGTTGTGTTTTATATCGCCTTTTATAATCTGTAATGCACATGACGTTTTTGAAATGCATTTTTAATCTATGGCACATTTGTAAAACGCAAAATGGCGGGCTACGTAGCTTAGTATTTATTAGCATGCTCTAAGTTTAATTATATGATATCAAAAAAAAATATTATGTTACAAAATTATGATGTGTGATAGAGAATTATTATGTATGTGAACCGTCCTTACGCAATTGAATAACTTTCTCTCCAGTAATATATATTTTACGATCATGACAAGATGTGGAGGCGGGCAACATTTTATTTTATATCGATCAATGTTCCAGTGCAATTTTATTCCATTGAGTACTGATAGGTAAAATAGAGCATTTAAATTTATGAGAAAAAAAACAGTTTTTTTTCAATACATTTATCTGTTCATATAAAATGTTAATATTATAAAATAATAGATTTTGTAATGTTAACATTTATGAGGCGAAATTACAATTTGCATTTAATATAATCATGTTTTTTTTTTATTGTTTGAACGATGTCCGTGCATGTCGCAACGACGATAGTTCGCTTGTCATTCGCCAATGTTTAATTATTCATTAGAATGCATGATTTTAATTTAATTATTGAGAATGTTCACAATTATTTTATCTGTTTACCCGAGTCTTTTATTGTTTCAATTTGATTATATCAAGAATAATGATTCATTCCAGTGGTAGTGTATGTCTGTGTTAAGCTTTATGTGAGAGTTAGATGGTAAATTAATATAGTATTTTTATATACACTGATTTTATTTCGTATGTCGGTGCTGCTTGAGTGTTTGGGTTTTAAATAATTTTATATTATGAAAACAGAATTTTTGAAGATAGCAACAATATTGAACGGAATCTGAATATCCAATGTGTATCGATGAGAATCTCCATTGTATCCAAAACTCTGCGCAACAGCTATTTTGCAATTTCTAATTATTTTTCATCACGACACCGCGTCGTCAAATGGTATCTTTAATTGTTAAATAAATATTTATGTAACATTGTTTTTGTTTTATTTTATTTACTTTCATTCAAGCTTTTGTAACAGAAACATTTTTCAAACATTTACTTCATCACACAACACATGGACATTACAGCGATTGATTAAAAATAAACAATTATTAGGGTGCATGATGCATTATTTTAGGTTAGCTTTTTGACATCTCGCGCCATAAATTCATCGAGCTGTCAATTTTCTCTTATGTAATCAAAAGAGGCAAAAGCCAAAATCCATTCAGCCAAAGCTATACAAAACAATTTTGGGTTTTGTTGAATATATCGAAATTAAAAAAAGTTTAAGCCCCTGTCTGATTTTATACCACGTCATATTCATTTAAAGAGCGATAATGTGGTTGTATCGTTTTGATTTCTCAATTGGTTGACATAAAAAATGTAATCAATCAAAGATTATTCAATGAATATAATAGTAAAATGATAAAAAAATAACACGAAAGTGGATTATAAACCGCGTAAGACGCGCGCGGCAGGGTGCGGGCGCGGTGGCGCGCAGCGCAAGTTTCTCGAAAGTTCGCGCGTCGCTGCGACGCTCTTCCGCTCGCCTGTTGCGCCGCCTGGTGGCCCGTCACTCGGAGCACCTGCCCGATGATGACGTCACCGACCCGGACAGGTAACAGATTATACACAAAACACAGATAAAACACAACAGATGCTTGCGATACTTTTTTATTTGTAATGATTCGTTGTATTGAATTTATTTTTAAAATATTGGTTTTAGTTGTTACACAAACACTAATTGATTGTGCGCAGTGAAAAAGATAAATAAACGGTGGGGCTCTGCTGGTACCTATCTATTTTCGATTACTACTACTCTGGAATACTTCCTACAATGCGTCATTTAAATTATTTCAGTCTAGCAATTATTCACTAGTTTCAATCCAGTGCTGGATTCGTTCTCTAGACTGTATAAATGTAAATTAGCATTGTGTCTTGCTAGCTTATTAAATGTCACTTGCCTGTAGGCTGCCGAGTGCGCTGTACTTGTCCTTAAGCTTAACTCTGTGCAAACCTTTTTAGTCTAAAAGATTTTTTATATAAAGTCCAAGCCGAAGGTAATATGTATTAAACATCTATATATAAATTGGTTTATAATATATAACTAGTTTTATATAACGTTTGTTCAGAACTTAAATAACGATTAACTATGGAACAATCACTTAATTTACTATAAAACTATAATTTAGTTGCTTGTGCAAACTCTGATTTGAAGACGCTCATATTATGGTTAAAAAAACTGTCACATCATACGTTCTTAAACTACTAATAATACATTTTATAAAAATAAAAAAACATTTTCGGTATAAATTGTAAGGCCGAAAATGTTTTGGCACAAAAAAAAACAAAACACCATAGACTGTATTTTTCTGTCATTTGAATTTCGACAGAGAGCATAACGTAGACATGTGATAAATGGAAAAATTTTCGATGTACATAGCATGAAGCGCGCAAGATCCCTGTGCGAGCTCAGTAAGGCGGGGTCGGGGCGGCGGCCGGCGATGCGGTAACACGACTTGATAAATAACAGGAAATTACTCCGATATGTTAGTCTCACTGTTATTCGTGTCATGACATTTCAGTGATTTACTTTGAAACCGCTATACACAGACCACATTGGACAAGTTGACGTTCGTACACAAACCAAATACAGTTGTTACAAACGAACAAGTTCTTACGTCGTCCGTGTATGGCGATCTTAAAGCCAAATACAAGCTCTGTGAAGATTTTCATGAACATTTGCTGCAAGAGCTTTCGACTTTTAAGATAAGGTTGGATTATATTTCCAAAATTTAATTTTACTTTGACTACGGCTCGGAACAATGATTTGTTTCTATAGTAATTTTAAAGTACATATTTAATTCCATTTTACTTAACTTGCAGATTGAACACGGCAAAAAACTGATTTGTTTATAAAATTCGCTCATTTAAATATATGGAGATAAGAAATAAAAAAATTGCAATGAACGAAACTTTAACAATGTTGCAAAATCATCGGAATAATGCACATGCTTAAAACGAATCAATAATTTAAGAAGATTTTTTTATCTGTAGAATAATAGAATCTATGCTTAGCTTTTACTAGATTTCATTTAGCCAGGCCTTAAATTAGCATTTAGATTAAGATAAATCTTTGTAAGCCATGGTGCCCGTTAACGTACTTTTTATTATAAAAATAAACCCGCATGTTGCTTTATTAGTGGTACAAAAAAATAAAAAGAATTCAAAAAAAAGACGAAGCTGTAAGCTATTATTCCCCTTGTATAATTAATAAGTTATAAAAAAATATTTTTTTTCTAAATCGCATTGTCTACGAAGCCAGGATTAATAAAAAAAAAATTGTTTCTTATAACATGAGATATTACAAAAAAAATCGTATTTTTAAATAAAAAAAATTATTAATATTTAAATGTATTTTAAAAATTACTTTTTCCATTATATTTTCAGTAGAGCAACGAAAAATAACATGGAATTGATATTAGTATAAAAATTGATCTTAAATTATATTTTTCCTGTATTATTTCAAATAAACTATTTTTAAGGAAAACTGGTTTTATTTATTTAATACCTTCGGTTTTCAAGTAAAAAATATTTGTGGATCTAAATTAAGCTAGCCTTTGTCCTGCGCGGGATTAAAACTAATTGGTAGACTATGGTTCTTCCAGGCTGCCAAATTTTAGCGCGATTCGCTCAGCTGTTGATATACGTAATGACAAACCTTTGAGCTTTTGCAATGATATTAGTGAGGTATTAAGAAGTATGTCGAAATATAGTAGCCTAAATAATATGTGACAGATATATAATGAAGTGGCGGACAATAAAGAAGCGGGGCCCGACTTTAAATGTGTCTGCTAAACTCATCAGAACGGACACGACTGTAGGGTTGTCGAAAACGTTTAATTCGAATAAATAAAACTTAAATGGAATCTAATTACATGAAAATGTGATTACTCAAGTTACTTTAGAATTGACCTTTTGAAGCAATATAATTATATTCTTTTTAATAACCTTGCTACGAAACTAAAATGTAACTCGATTGAAATAGTCTACAATACATTTTGTTGCTGTTACTTGCGTGAAACACATTAACTATTAAAATGAATAATTTCCAAAAGCAACACCCTATATCCCCATGTACATACAATGACGAAATAGTCAACAGATCATTTATAACGTATAATTATGTGTTAGAAGTCATACAACGTTGACGGAAGATTTGATGCATTTAAACTAGGGACATAAACATAACTCCCAGTCCAAAAGGAAACAAGAGCTACACTAGAATGGTAAGTACCAGGCAATCATTAATGTTGGGGGTATTTCGGAGTGGAGTGGTAGAGGTTAGAGGTAAGGTAAGGCTTCCGTAAATTATGACATGAAACTATTTTTTTAATTAATTACTTAAGCGCCATATTAGCCTAATGGTTATGAGTACCGATTACCGATCTAGCGGTCGTGGGTTCGAATCCCATCATTCGACTATTGTTGTGGAGCATATTCTAACACAAGCTTTTTGAAGCTTACCAGGAATTGTCACAAGAAATATTAGTAAATTAACATAAATCTACTAATATTTTTAATAAAAAAAAAAACTTTTACTGAAGAAAACAACTGGTCAGTATTACTTGTCAAGCATAAACATGTATAATATCTGACTTTGTAAGGAGGTTTACATACCGTTTATATTTTGTCAAGGGCCGTGACGTCATCGCCCCTCTTACGGATGACACGAGCGCGCATTAAAAAGCAGAAAACTTAAAAAATACGATGTCGTCCATAACTCGTCGAAGCGTCGTTACTCTGTTACGCAGCTGCCAAAATATTGACTCACACTGATACACAGTCAAAACTGTGATGGAAAGATTTTTGTATACATCTTTCAGGATGTATATTCCTTCATCGACATTAACCACGTATTGCCAACTATTTGAATATAAGTGACTATAACATGCAATTATTTAACTGCGTTCAAACACACTGTTGTCCTTGTCTCTCGTTAGAAAATAATCGAGACGACGTTATGAGATACAAGTGTAGAGCTCGGAAATACACAATTGAAAATTTAGATTATTATAGTTGAGGATGAAATTCAAATTTTTAACCGTTAACCTATAGAATATCTCTTAGTTTTTTTTACGATGAATCAACCAGCGTGATCCCACCTGAGGTGAAGTGATCAAAACCTGGTAACTGTCTGTACTTCACAGTTTCATCACCACCTCAGTCTCCACTGAGAGGCTCAGAGACTACCGTATTAGGGGTGACTAGGCCATCAACCACGCTGGCCCAGTGCATTGACTTCACAATTATCTTTGAATTTTTACGCAGAGTGCAGTCATCCCGATGTTTTCCTTCACCGTAACACACACAGTTTATTTCAGTAAAATCTTTGTTAATATTTATTTAAGGTCAGTAACAATCTTCCCGGGCGGTAATATGTCAATCAGTACGTGGTGGGAGGCCGTGAGAACGTCGCGACATCTCCCGGGGGATTTCGCCAAACATCCCTTCATACACACATTAAACTCTCACTTTCTCACTTAAATCATTCAATTATAATTTAACTGGATGTAATTACATATAAAATGTGAAGCACCAACAGTCTAATGGCTAAGGGTACGGACTTCCGATATATCGGTCGTGGGTTCAGACCACGACATTTAACTTTTTTCGTGTATTGTTAGCCGGGCACAAGTTTCTTCATATTAATATCAGTTTTTTTATGTTTGGGAAAAGAAAAAATTGAAGACGATATTGAAGATGTCGGAGGCGAATAGAAAACGATTGTTTTATTGGTTTTTATCAAATCTCTTTATCTTTTGTTACTTTAAGACTTGAACAATAGTTCACATTTGAATAGTTAAATCTCACACAGTTAGACCATATGAAATCAAAACGTAAGCAAATTAATCAAGACCCCTAATGACTTTAGTCCCCGCCCAAAAGTTAGGCCCCGCCTTGTACATGCGCGGGCGCATCGCAGCGCAAGAAATGATTCAGTCCTCATTCGGCGGGATTACAAGAGCTTTGCTTCCTTGTTTCATTTAAAGTTATAATATTGAGTTGTTAAGGTACTTTAATAGCTTTTAATTTTACGAAGAAAGTTTTACAAAAAAATTGATTGTACAGTTATGCGAGACGCGCAGAACAAAATTTGAAAAGAATTAATATCAGATAACAATGGATTTCATGAAAGCTAATTTTTACATACAAGAAGACGAAATAGAAAAACATGGCGATTACTTTGAGCAAGGCTTTTATCAGGAGTCTACTCCAGAGATCCTGCCCAGTTACTTCCCGATGTTCTATGAGCACAGGAGTGAGATGATTGAGGGTCTGGATGGTCAGGAGATGGCTGGGGACTGGGAGTGGCAACAGTGGGAGGGCCAGGTCTGCGTGAAGCAGGAGGACGCGCGGGGACCGGCTAGTCTTAGCGAAGAAGGTATAGTTATAAATTTAATTTTGCTCATTTGAAGTTCTCATTTCTTTAAGAATTGACAAGCTATCTCTATAATTAATTGAAGAATTATCATGTATCAGGCGTACACTGCCGTAGTAACTGTTGTCATCTGCATGTTCTCACTCTAGGTGTTCCTACCCCAGATCAATCTATCTACCCTCATTACAGTTACTCCCTAGTTTCTGATGTCACCTTTCACGCAATCCATGTCTTCCTAGTCCATTAAACATTCATACATAAACTTTTTATCACTACAATATCTGTATAAAATTATATTGTCATGTTGTTCAGATGTTGCCAGTAAGGTAACTTCGTGTTTGAATATAGAAATGTGTAGGTTTTTTTCCTTGTAATTGATCATTAATTTACTATACATGGGCCTATGATTTGTTAATAAATTTATCTGTATTATATAATTTATTAATTGTCCATTTAAATAAATTTTCCATCCATCGTCCATTGAACAATAAACAATGATATCAGAACAATAACGTAAACACCGGTTTCCTTTACGACTGCAACGCGTCTCCGCGCAGTTAAACGCTCGTAAAATCCACCTGTGGGAGGGAAATCGTAAACGACAGATGACAGCACCAGCGCCGGCGCCTGCCATGTGACAGACATCGACCATTCTTATTACGTAGAGACTACAGGAAATTCGACATTCATTTAGCCATTGTTTGAATTTAAAATTCAAGGAATTGATAACTTTTTTTTATAAAACATAAAAAAGAAATTATTAAGCATATTTTCGTATTGTTTTATCAAAAATGTTTACAATTTTGGAAGCTAGATGGCGCTGTTCTTAAGATTCAATAAAACTATTCAAATACTTGTGGGTAACGGAACGGAGCGGGAATTAAACCGTGATCGCGGGATTCCGAAAAAAATAGAATGACGTCAGGGTGACATAAAGTTTATTCATGGAAGTTTAATAAAATATGAAATAGTTAAACAGTATTTTTTATACCACACTTCCTTTCTTACCGGCAGACTTACGATCGTCAGGTCGCAAGGAGCGCACGGCGTTCACGAAGGCACAGATCCGCAGCCTGGAGTCGGAGTTTTCCCGCGCAAACTACCTGACGCGCTTACGACGCTACGAGATTGCTGTCGCGTTGCATCTTACTGAGAGACAGGTAGACCATGTTTGCACAAAGCAAGTAACTGCGGGGCTTACCGCCCTCTGATTCTATTTAGTTGTATAGTGACAAGATGAGATTTCTAGACAACTGTAGGCCACTTTATATAAAAGATATACAGCTCTTTCCAGTCATGGCTTTTAAAGGGCACCTTCATCATCATATCAGGCAGACGTCATCCATTTCTGGGCGTACCTTCCCCATAAGAGCGGACCTCGACTGCCCTCATCCAGAATACTAACGTAAACATGACCAGATCGCTACGTCACTTGTATCAGAATGGAAATGTTCAAACCACAGACAATATTAGTAACAAAGATTTTAGTCCAAATTATTCCTCAAATATTTTCTATTCCAGGTAAAGGTGTGGTTTCAAAACAGACGTATGAAATGGAAGAGGACAAAGGGTGTTACCAAACACGCGAAAAAGAAAGATTAATTAATGACGTCATTGGATATAGAATAGTTTTGAATTATAAGATTTTAATTATGTTAACTTTTTAAATTGTGTCCGAGATCGTTTTAAATGTCTTATTTTCTTACATTTATATAATATCTATTATTCTGTAGTTTATTTGTAAAATGACCTTTGTTGTTTTTAGGAAATATATTTTCCGTTTATTATGTACAAATATAAATTGGTTTTAGCAACGAAAATACTGTTGTGTTTACTAAATAGACATATATGTAATAAATGCATAACGCGTTGTTATTTATGTCCTTTCATATTTGCGAATTTTAACCTAACTATTGCCCCTAACTTCCTGCATGCGGAATTAAAAAAATGTCTGTGTTTATTAAAAATATTTAAAGGGTAAAAATGAAAATACCGTTTTAAGAGATAAGGATATGTTTATTAGACAAACGAGTACGGCCGAGCGGGCGAGCGGGCGGCAGGCGGCGGGCGGGCGGCGGGCTGCGTGCCGCGTCCGCGCCGCGCCGCCGCGCGCGTACAACTAAAAGATAATATTGATAAACTAACGATCTATCTTTGGAAGAAACTAAACATCCGGGTTATGGGTCCGCGGGGCGCCGTCTGGCGGAAACAAATTGAAACAACTCATTGATGAAACTTCCAAATACCTTAAACACGTTTGTAACAATTAGACGAGGCGGCAAGGCGTTGTTTTCCGAAATATCCAATACGAGACTCAAATGTTTACATGCAATTTACATTCTGCCTACACCATATCCGATACAAAACTTAACACATCCTGATTCACACAACAAATATAAATTGCTTTACAAAAATAGCGCATTCAAGCGATTATATACTATTTTATATGTTTTTAACAGCATACATGTATGGATAATTGTGAGTCCTAATATTGTGCATATCAACACTGTCTTCGGAGTTACATAATCTAGACATTATTGAGAAAAACTTAAATATCAAAATTTCTTGACATCAACAAAAAGGCGTAAATTTGATAAAGCGAAAGCCTGCACATCAATAAAACTATACTCTGTGGTTCTCATTACATAGTATAGTTGTTTCATAGAATTATTAGTTCCATACATATTACTTTTGTATGAACACATACGAGTGTGTGTTTGTTTAAATTCCCAAACGCATGTGTCAAGCAAAGTATAATTAAAAATATTGTTGTTAACAAAATATAACCTCAAAAACTGTTCTCACAAGAGGCGGGCAAAGGACAAGTATCTACAAGGTTAAGAAAAAAAAAATAGATAGATGACAGTGACAGATTTTTCTGGGCTTTTCGTTTTCATACAAAAATGTTACAATTACAAAAATATTATTCTCAGCTAACTACCATCAATTTATTGCTTAATTTTATTCCCTTTAAACCAATTTACCTTCTCACCTTAAATCAACCGAACACAATTATAAAACAGTAAAAACTAGTACATACAGAATACATAACTTTGTACATATCTAAAATGTTACAGGCGGTATGAACTATAGATTTATAACCTACAAATGTTTAATCCAGGTCAAGGTCACTAGACCTCTTGAACGGGTGAACTTATTTAGTGTTGTCATTTAAAATACAGAATTTCATTTTGAAAATCGACTTTCGGTTAGAGATCAAACTTGTATGAAATACTTCACGTATAGGTTATATTTCTATGTTATTAATACAAATATAAGAGAAAATGCTACACCAAAATAAGCTTCGTTGTCATATATGTAAGATATAGTGATATATTACAACCGACAATACGTAAGAAGGAAAACAACGCCTTAACGCAGTTCTGTACACTTTCTAACAATAACATTGGACCTTACTATAATTATTGGACCAAATAAAATACTAGTAATTCTCAACATTATATATATATGTAAACGTTTAACTAACAATACGCGAACATGAGCATTGTCATATAAAAGTTGTGGGGACTCTGGTATGTACAGTGACATGGAGTTTATACAGATGCTGGACAGGCACTCGTAAAATCACTCGTTCATTAATGTACATTTTGACACAGAGATATTATAGACAAGGTCGTGTACGGGCGGGCAGCGTCAGTTGCAGCCGCACAATATGTTGCGTGCAACTAAACGGTTACTGATTAAAAAGTCTACTTACGTTTGAAATTAACTTTGAAGAATTTTGTACATAATACAAATTGTGAAATGATTGAGTGTGTTGATGAAGAGGTTAGTTTAGTGTATTTT
This sequence comes from Papilio gigon, assembly GCA_027563995.1. Taxonomy (NCBI): domain Eukaryota; kingdom Metazoa; phylum Arthropoda; class Insecta; order Lepidoptera; family Papilionidae; genus Papilio; species Papilio gigon. The sequence goes on along the minus strand of JAODUI010000006.1, from coordinate 659,955 downwards.
GTAGTAGTCACATGAAAGGTCTAGCTTACAATAGATTTTTTTTTATAGAAGGGGGCAAACGAGCGTCGGGATCACAAAGGTGGTCGTCGACGCCCTGACATCCGCAACACTAGAGGAGCAGATTACTTACCGTAATCATAAAGATCATTAAATTTAAAACTCTGTTACAGTAAATCAGTGATTTCCAAAGTGGTCTAAGTGACCCGTGGCATCTGTAGAATACTCATTAGAGATGTATAACGACGGAAAGTAAAAGTGAGCGCGTATTTATAATCTATAGTTACAATAGATATAATCCAGATATTGTGTTTGGATAACTTCGCTCAATGTCATTTGCAAAATGACATTTCAATTGACACTCGATTAAAGAAAACTTGTATGAAAAACTCCTTTTATAGGTTATCTATGGTTGAGGTTTAACAAGTTGAACTAGTAATATTGAAAGGGGTGTGTGAAAAAAAAGGTTGGGAATATCTGCGATGAATGAATGTATAATTGATAAGCCGGCAAGCCGTCCGCCTGACGCTGACTGAATGAAAGAGAAGTTAAACTTCATTTAAACATTAATGTTGTTTATTAAAAACGGTTAAACATTTGGTGACGTCACTCACTGTAAACTTCAAAAAATGTTCTACAAAATAGATGTTTCTTTTCAACACTCGATAAAGTTGCATTCATAAGGTTTTGACAAATTTGTTCCGCGCTAACATCTGTTATATAATATCTCTGTTGCCCTTACTACGTAATATATTTTTTCACTACATCGATGAAATGAAAATTTAAAATTGAAATTTTGTTATTTTTTTTTGGCAAATTCATTACATTTAAAAGCATTGCCTAAATTCACAATTATACATAATGGAATATTTTTTTATTTGCCAGATGAATTTATTAACAATTATTACAATAAACGCAGATAAAAAATGAAGACTTCATTGTGATGACAACATTTAGAGTCCCCGGAGACTGCAGACTTATTGGCTAATAGTTTGACCGATTTACATGTGACATTATACCAATTTGTCAAAGCCCAGTTAAGCTATCAGCTGCTAAATTCTGTAGTGTGCAGGGGCTCTTAAGGGTCATATTTTTTTGTGTTTCTATGAAACATGAAAAAAATATATTTCATGACATTGCATAGTTTAGTAACCTGCTTAGATCGTAGGAAGTTAATTTACATTTCTTTGTGTTCCGTTAGAAAAAAACGTTTGGTTTCTTACAAATTTCGCAAAAAATATCACATTCCTAGCTAGTAAAACATTTCTTGGGTTTCTCTACACGAGACAACATTAGGTCTATTTAAAAATAAAAAAAAATTAAATATTGTCGTAATAACTGAACGTATATACATCAAGTAAATTGTCTAACTTCACGCAAATGATACGACCGCCTGTGGCGCCTACAATAAATTATAAATGCAATATTCCAACCTGACTAGACAATTTTGAATGAAGTCATTGCGGATAGCAAATTTAATAGGTTAGTACTCTTGTGGGAATTGAGAAAGCATAGTTATTGTCTGTAATGGGAGTGAAATATATGAAATCTTACATAATTTATTCATACCTACGTAGGTATGATTGTGTAGGATTTGGTACAAAAATATACTCATCTATGTAATAGAAAACTACCAATATTTACTGTAAAATCTAAATGTACAGGCAGTATTAATGTTTGAATCATTTCATCGGCCATCGCATCATTTGCGCAAATGTGAAATAAAACCTAAAAATATCAGATTAATATATATTTTAAAACAATCCTGTCCACCGGTGCTCACAGCGCGTCGCCAACACCCTACACTAGTATGTACACTTGTCTAACATTATAAGGCTCCACCGGTGTCTCACTTATCATATTGCATTTGCCGTGTGTCATTCCACTCGCGGGCAATTCTCACTAAGCGATACGAAAATAGACTTTATACAGTCAAGTCCCACAACTCCTTGCACCGTAGCACCTGATATGCTTCACATCACTACACCTCACTTAATCACTAAACACTCCGTTCCACTTTAGTACCTTAGCGTGTGAAACGTCAGTCGGTCTACGAGTCCGTAGTCGCGGCCGGTCGCTACACGACCACGAAGAGGACGCTTCGTTATGGTCTCTGGTCGGTCGAAACCGCGACCGAAGGCGCCAACGTCGCCACGGGGACCGCGAGCGGCTGGACCACCGTCTGCGGGATCACCGTCAGCGACTTGGGGATCTTCGGGAGAACCATATTCGTCGTCATGATCGGCAACGTGGGGGTGAGGACCGTCTCACTAGTTATAGACACGGCGGGCCCGAGCTGGGGTATCTTGATGGGAGTCGAGGTCATAAGAAGCGACGGCGAGGTGACCACTGGCGATAGAGTCTGTGACGTCACCGTTGCTGTTTTAGGCGGGATAGGTGCTATGGTTATGTTCTTCAGACCGACATTCTTCAGAATATTTGCAGCGTTCGCACTGATTTGTAGATCGCTTTCTTTCTTTTCATCTTCTGCAGGGATATTTTGCAGGACGGTGCCCCCGTTGCCGAGCATTGAGGAGGTTTGAACCTCGGTGACGATGGTCGTGTCCTCCTTCTTGGGCTTGGAGTCCCCGTCGTGCAGCTGCTGCAGCTTCTCGCGGCGCATGATGCACATCTTGTTGTAGTCCTGCAGGGTGATGTGGTAGCGCTTGCCGGAGGACATCACCTGCACCAGACTGGGCAGCGTACGCCCGTCCACTGCCACCTGAGTGGGCTCGCGCGCGATCCTCGCGAGGTTCTCCTGAAACGAGTTACAAGACAACGTTCAGAAAATTAATTTGATACATTGAGTTCTTTTGACCTAGCTAGATGTTATTGGAGAGGAATAAAATGATTAAAAATAACTAAACATATATCGACTTACTTGTGTAATAGGCATAAGAGTTGGTCGCCACGGCTTGCTCGTGGTCTTCGTCTTCTTGGGGGTATCAGGTTTGGAGAGCGATTCCTTCTTATCCTTAGGGGAATCGTACTTAGTGGTCGGAGGAAGGGGGGCCGCGGCCACTTCCGTGGGGTCAGCGGCCGACACCCCCTTCACTAGCTGCTGGATGTTGTGCAGCACGTTCTGTATCGCCTTCCTGCCCTGAGCGTTCGGCGTATTGATCGCTATTAGTTCTGGTGGTAGAGGTTTCAATTTGGGTTTCTCGCTCTTGCCTTTAGGTTTAGGTACCCCGGGGGGTGGCATAAACTTCTTTGGGTCTTTATCTTCACTGCTGTGACTCGATTTAAGTAAGCTCTTCCCATTAACTGAAGGTTTCTTGCGGAACTCTATCAAGCTGATTGCAGGTTCTGCTCTTTTCGGTGTGTCGGCGACATTGTCGTACGCTCGCAGTCTGCTTTGTACCGAGTCACTGTAATTTGTGGCGCTCGGTGACGCGTTGTGTGACAGCACCAAATCTCCGTTTCTGAAGTACTTTTCTAATAGAATTAAGTGACGGAGAAAACTCGACTGGTTGCCGTAGGGTCTTTGGAGTTCGTTCCAAAGCTTTTTAGTCTCGACGTCATATTGAATCATTGTGTTACACTTTTCCCAGCCTTCCGGTGTCACGCCTTTGACATTGTTGAACTCTATGTTGCATTGCAAGTTCATTTCCTCCTCACCGGGGAATAATTCTCGCACAGAGATAGAAGGATTGGTTTCCAATCTTTTGACGGGGTTTGAGTATTTCATATCTGATGTTTTCTTTGGTTCCCTGTCCACTGACAACTTCTTAGAGAGTTCACTCAAATTCTTTTTAACTTGTGTAAAGCTCTCCGACATTTGCCATTTATTTTTAAGTGTGTTGATGTCGGCAGGTTTCTTGTTGGGTATGGTTTCAATGGTGCACTCGTCGTTGAGGGAAATATTCTTAAGTATTGTTATTTCTTTCGGCTGTTCCGCTTCGAGCATTTCAACGTCGCTGTCCTTCTTAGGGGGTCTCTCTTTGTGAGCGAATATATGTCCAAGTTTGTGTAGTCTTTTGGCGTTTTTATCATTTATTCTGTTCTGGCTGCCAGGTTTCTGCACCCCGAGGTTGTGAACTTTGAGTATGTTCTTTTGTTTTTGAGTTAAATTTGGAGGTTTCTGTATGAACTGTTTGGGATTATTCTGTTTTTGTAATAGGTACTGGAGTTCTGTCCGTTTGTCCAGAGGTATGATGGGGGCGTCGCAGTCGAAGACAGCTTCGCTCTCTGATCCATCGCTCGGAGGCTCCTCTGGCTGCTTAGTCGCGCTGGGGACTGGGATTTTATTTGAAGATATGAGACTTTCTATATCTTCTTCTATGGGAGGTGTGCTTTTGGGTTCCTCAACTTCTTTCTCCTTCTCTTTCTCCGGCGAACTCTCTGTAGCTCTTTCAGAAGACTCGCTGTCAGGTTTGTCGGGTTCCGAGGACTTTCTCTGCTTGGACTTCGTGCGTGCCTTCTTCTTCTGTTTGCCCATCCCGCTGTCCTCCAGTATCAAAGTATTCTCTACTTCGTGCTCCAGTTCCGGGGGTAGTTCTATATTGTATATTTGTAGTAACCTGAAATCATCAAAGTGTTTTTTTTTCTCAACAATATTGGTTATTATGACCGCCGGATATTTCGTTATCGTTATAACCGGTTACGATTGTATATTAATAAGAGAATCCAAATCATCGTCCGTATCTGTTACCTCCGCCTGCACGCCTGCGCGTACTTGTCGTTGTGTCCGGGCCGGGTGAGCAGGGCGCAGTAGTTCCGGCACATCTTGCACAGCACGGGCCGCTCGGTGAACTGCACGGGCACGCCCGCCTCCTTCAAGTATGGGTTCAACTCCAAATAGCCCTGAGAAATTGTCAGCATTGCAATTTTACATAAGAATTCCACAGTCAACTTTGGCAGTCTCATTCACTAAACAAAGACAGTCACAGCAGTCGAAATCTACGGAAGACAATAAACATAAGCATTGAACCTGTCAACAAAAAAAAAGGAAAAGGGTGTTATCACTCACGTGATGTATGAAGTGCACGTTGTGGTGCTTGGTGATGCGCCGCCGGCACAGCACGCACGCCATGAGCGGCGCCAGCGTGCGGTAGTGCTCCGCGCACAGCGGGATCGTGTGCAGGCCGGGGTAGTCGCACTCCAGTTTCAACTAAAATACAATAGTAATAAGGTACACATTGCTAAACTGTATTTGAAACTATTGTAAGGCATTCAACACTAGTATATTCTACATTCTAAATTATTTTGCCAATGACTAGTGAATGTGGTTACTTGTTGGTGCGGTATTCTTGACAGATAGAGTGACAAGACCATGCTTGTTTCTTATTTTATTTATTATAAATTACAGTCAAGTATAGTTTAAAAGTCCATCTACCCTAGTACAAACGGTGGATTTTACTATGTTAAGTATATTTTTATAACGCCAATATAAAGTTGGCAAATATTAATTATATTTTTAGTAAGCGATGGAGAGCAATAAACTAAATTATTACCAAGATTTTTTTAAAATAAAACATTAGTTGATTTTTGCTAAGTTATTAATATACCATTTTCATTCAAGCCAATAAGAATTCGAAAAATGGTGCTAAGATATGATCCAAAACAATAGTCGAATTAATTCCAGCCCACGTCTGCTAGATCCTTAGTCCATACTCTTAATTATTAGGCTATTAAATAGAGTTGTTAAGACCTACGCTATGTAGGGTTGTCACACATTACATACCAGTTTGTTAACACTGGAACGCATTTTGATGAGCCACTTCCTGCGCACCGAGTGCTCAGCGCCGGCGCCGCAGCCCGCCGTGTGGCAGGTCGCGGTGCGGACTTCGCGCAACAGCTTCGTTTCCTCTGAACTGTCGTCCTCCGTAGGACTCAGAGGATTATCAATGCTGGAAATAATCGTGTTTTATACAGAAATTTATGTAAAGTCGTTAAAATAGATTAAATGCTTATATTTGTAAACCAATCTTGACTCGCAATAATACATTTGTGCACTCTTACGGCCACACTCAGAGCTGTTAATTGACAACTAAGAGTAGCCCTTAGATTCCCCGTATAGAATATAATGTTTTAATACAAGGTGCTTGAGTATGATAAATTCGTTTGACGTTTACTTAAGCAGTCACTTCGTGTACTATACTTAGTAATTACTAAGAGTGTCTGGATGTGCCTATTTCACTATTTTGAGTGTGGCAGTAAGATAATAAAGTTGGATAAATGTTTAAATAGTGCAGGGTGATGTAAGGCTTGGAACTTACACGTTCTCAGGCTGTGCGGGCAGCTGCGGCGTGAGGGGCTTGACGAGCGGCCTCTTGCGGTACGAGGGGCAGTTGGCGCGCCGGTCCACGTGCCGGTAGCACGCGTCGCATAGACAACTGTCAATTGTCAACTTCTCCTCGTCTGCAAAGTTGAAACGTACAAATAAATAAAATGATCGTGTACATTATAAAATGATACATTTACCACGAATGAGCGGTTGATTTGAAATGCTGAAGAGACCAAACCATAGACAAATTATAACCTTAGAGTATGGCTATGGTATGCTATGTTAGGTGTGGCTGATTTTATATTTGACGCGAAACTGTTTCATAGGTAAGTTCAACACGTAAAAAACTTGTCTATGGTTTGCTATCTACTGTTTACAATCTGTGATGATAAAATGAACGATGCTTAACATAAACAACTGTCAACTTACCTGGATGCATCCGCCAGTCAGCTGATCGAATAGAAGAAAAAAAAACACTCAAACTCACAAAACCCGAATCAATCAGAAAAGTAACATTAACAAACACATACTGTCTAAAACTTTTCTCTGGCGCTCAGTACTCTTCATCTGCGCGATGTGACAGGGCGTGTCGAACAGGCCGAACTTTCCCCCGCAGTAGAAGCACTGGTCCAAACAGAGGCGGTCGGGGTGGATGCTGAAAGATGACGCCTTCTCTGGTATCACCAGGTTGGGGGTGTCCTTGGCCGGCTCTGGCTCCGGCACCATCTCTGTATCTGTGCAAGACAATATTACTTCATAAATCAAAACATGACATCAAAGGATCAACATTTGGTCGGAACAACGGACTGTTAACTGCCTCACTCAGACTTCTTTACTGGTCATATTCTTATTCATCAGAGACACTGAGTGCCACAGTTAGTGTCAAAATTCGGTGTGAATAAGTGAAAAAGTTTTTATTTGCATTAGTTTTAGGTTATAAAGCATATAGATTAAATAATTTGCAGTATTTTTTAAAGAACCATGAACAAACAACCAACATTATACAATCCACATATGGGTTTGTTAAATATTATCTAAAATTAACAAATTCTCTGTCCATTTGACTGGCTCGCTTATTCTTATTTCATTAATTATTTTCCGTTATCTGTGGTTGGACATTATTTTAATTAATTCAAAAAATAACATATCTAAGATTTTAGACAAATAAAAATAGATAAATAATCAAATAATAAGTATACTGACATTTCATTATTTTAGGAACATTTCAATTCAGGAATTTTCAAATCTTTTCTATCTTTTAAAATAACTAGGTTCTTTTAATTTGTATAATAGTTAAAAAAAGCAATAACCAGATACACCGGACACCGTAAATTAAATAATTTTAGGCATGACTAAAATTATTTTTTTTTATATCAAAAGATGTTTTAATTAGTGTATTATTAATAGAAGCTTTCAGTCAAGCCTGATTAAGTCATTACTTAATTCTCTTATAATTTAAGAATGTTATACTTAATACAAGTATTAGAAATTTAAATTAACTACAGGGAACTTTTTTTTATATTCCAGATTTAATTGACTCTAGACATATAGGCGAATCAAACTTGACTTAAGTAAAACAATGTAACGGGGAGCTATGATTTCATAAACAAATTCTTTGTACTTTGGAAACAAACATCCCATCACTAATTTCATGGCATGTTTGCATCCCTGTGCCCAGCCCCGTGTTACACTGTGTGGGTGAGTGTAGATGGCCACACACCATGGTTGTTAAGCCGATTACTGTAATGTGACTTTCTGTGCCCACCATCTGACATCGCGCCAGCGCCGCCCTGCGGAATGAAAAGGAAACATTCTGTCATCTTGTCACACAGGTCAAGGACAACCGTGGGTCATAATCGACATTGCACAAACTTTCAAAATGGGACAAGTTTTATGAAACAAAGGATTTCAGATATTTTATGTTTGATTGTGTAAATTACAAAACGATTGTTTGCATTTTTTTTTATAATATGTAACTTGAAATTTTCATAAAATTGTATAATTCGAATGTATTAACATATTAATTTGCATTCAAATTAATGTTCACTCGGATACTTTGACGCATTTCTAACGAATAGAGGCTTAGCCTTGCATTGCTTGCCTAGAAGAATTTTGTTTTAAAGTTTAACTATTATTTAATATGACTTTTCGATTTATCATACAAAATAAATATGATTAAAAGAAACTATGAAGGAAAATAAACAGTGATATCTCACCTCACGCCTCTCCACAGTGTAGTGGTCTTCGCCGGCTGCCTCGCCGGCCTCCACGGGCGCCTTGCTCGAGCGCGCCTTGGTCTTCTGGAAGGTCATCTTCAGAGATGTCTTCTGTCTCTTCCTCTCCCTCTCGCCTGTGTTGCGCGGCAGCTTGATCACAGTCTTCAGCGTGCCCGTGTAGTCGCCCGACTTGGACTTATTCTTGCTGCCCATCGGGCAGTAGTTAGATCCGTAGATGCGCTCCTTTTCCTTCGCTTTCTCTATCTTTGCCTCGTTGGCGGCCTTGTGTGTGAGCAGGCCGAGTGTTCGCAGCACGTTCTCTTTTCGTTTCTGACTTTCGGGAGTTTCCAATATCATGTTGCTGGGCCCGGCCTGGTTCTCTATAGAGTTGCGTGCCGATTTCACTCTTGGGCTTTTAGGCTTAGCCACTTCAGGTACCTTTTCAATGGATTTTCTTGATTCATTAGTCGGTTTTGACTCGACAGCTTTCGCTGTACTTTCCTTAGACTTAATCGGTGTCTCTTTAGGTTTAATAGGTTCTACAGTAGGTTTCAGTTCTTCCTTAACTTCAAGGGTAGGTTCAGCCTTTGCAGGAATGTCAGGAACGACTGTTTCGTTTTCAGGAACTGTTGCAGCTTCAGTTTTTTCACTCTCGTTATGATTATTTATATCCGCGTCGCGATTAGCCAGTTTATTATCGGAGTCCGCCAGGGCAGCGGTGTTCACGACTTCAGACGCGAGGGACAAGTTTGAAGGGATCGCTTTCACATTGTCTAATGGCGGAGCGAGCACTTCGGTTTCCAGCGCCTGCGCAGTCTCCGGAGATTTGACGGCAACCGGCGCCGGGATGATAGTGATTGCTTGAGATTTCAACGGATGCGGCGGCGACTTCATCTTTTCTATTGTGGCAACCTTGTCCTCGTTATCAACTCCAGATTCGGTAGACTTTCTTGAGAGTGAATCGCTGGACTTACGTTTAATTACTTGATCACCAATTACTTTAGGCTCGACCACGCGCGGGGTGATAGATATTTGACTCGAATCCAAGACTAAGCCAACTAGAGCCTGATTGGCGGGATGTAGTGCAAACTGATTCAGGTCTATTTGAGCAGAAGTCGATCCTTTGTCTACTGATTTTCTGAGTTCCGTCAAGGTCACATCCTTGCCAAAGGATTTTTCAAAAACGCTAATTGCATCAGATTCCTTTGAATGGTTTGAGCTCGTGGACTCCTTGCGGGCGCTGAAACTATTTCTCTTAATCAAGGTAACGGAATTGGGCAAGTCCACATCGATTGACTTCCTCACTTGATCTCTCTTAACTATAGAAATGGCTGAATTGTTTTCAAAGCAACTTAAAACATTTTCCTTTTCGATAACTTTTTCTGGTGACCGTACAGTTTGTATGTCTTTTAGGGGTTTGATGTCTGCTCCGGACTTGGGTATCAGCACAACATCATTTGTCACCATGACACTCTTATTGTCCGACACCTTGCATTCAGACTCTTGCCTTTGCCTCATCTTATCCAGCTCCTCAAACTCCTTAAGCCTGTCCATCAACTTATCAATGCTCGCAACGGTGGGGCAGTTGTATGGTATTTCAAGTCTCCGGACATCAGCTGACTTTTCTACGGAGTCCTCTTCGTACCGAAGCCTGATGTTATCACTGTCGTCACTTTTTGAAGGTGTCATTTCATTTGTTAACGGTGAGATTAAGTCTTTGTCTTTGTTCGGTGTTTCTGGAGAAACAATGCTGTTGCTATCTCCCAATGGCTTTGATAGACCATAGAACTTTGCAACCGGTTTGGATGGTATTTGATCCGGTACCTTGTTTGCTATTTCCTGATCCTGGTCTATGTTTTGGTCAAGGTTATTAATGAGATCATTGATTTCTTTAGACAGGGTGTCCAAGGTTTCATGTTTATCATCAGCGGGATCATTTGTTATTGTGCTGTTGATACCATTCTTGGAAACAGGGCCACAAGACCTTCCTGCTGATGCCACCTTCTTCCCACGTCTCGCCTTCCTTATATTTTTCGAAACCTCCTTTGAATTGAACGTCCTCGACATGCTAGTCAATATACTACTGCGTTCTTCAAAAAGCGTATTGTGTTCAGTCTTGGGCAACAACTTTTCTTCCAACTCTGATGTATTTAAATTTTCTAACTTAAGTCTATTACTATTATTGTTGTCAGAGTCTACTGATGTAGTCCGTTTTAAGCTCAATTTTTTCTTATCCTTTTCCTGTACATTAGAACTAGGCTCCACGTCCCCTGCGGCATCAGACAATTTGGAGTCAATGTCAAGAGAAGGCACTTCTGCAATAGTCGAGATCTGTACATTATTTTCAATATCTACATCTAGGTCAGTCTTAGCTTTATCTAATTTTTTGTTGAGCTCCTTGTTCTCCGAGTCTATGAGTGCTTCACTCAAGCTGACATCCGATTCGGTGACATCTGAGCATTTTGAGAACTCGCTGCCATCCCTGGAGCAGGAGCGTCCTCTTTTTAATTTTTTGCAATCATCGCTGCCCTCCGTACCTTCAGTAGTCTTTGAGTCTGACAGCAATCTCCGTCTCTTCTTCTGCTCCTTCATCACCACTTCACTAAGAAGCTTGCTCTTTGCTCCTCTAGGCTTCCTACTTCTCAAGTGCTTCCCTTCAAACATAGATGGACTGTTACTTCTCTCTGAGCGCATTGAGTAAGGGCTGGTCCGGGGCCCCAGTACAAGTGAGTTTGGGGAGTCACCAAGGACAGATTTCATCATGAACATGTCAGAGCTGAGCCTTTGTCTTCTGCCGGTTTTTGGACTCGAGGACCTAGAGTTAGGTGTAGTGTCATCAACTGGTTCCTTTTTTATTTCACATGCAGGTATCAACGGGACGGTTTCTTGACAGGTTTCAGGGATTGGTTTGACAGCAGGCTTCCTGCCTCTCTTGCCGGGCACCTTTACAACATTTCGTAGCTTGTCCTTAGCAGCTACAATTTTCTTATTCCGTAACGTCTTTCTTATTCCAAGAGGTCTTTTTTTAACTACAGCCTTAGGTTTCCCTACAGTTTTTTTGGGTTCTTTGGGTGGTTTCTCATCTTGATTGGGTTTATTCTTATCTTCATCTGCAATATCCGAGGCTTTCTTCCGGGCACGAGTCTTTGGTTCTACTGTGTCTTCATCAACACTCTTGTCCGACTCCTCTTTTATTTGTTTAGTTTTCATGATGGAATGTTTGGTGACAGATGTCTCGTTTCCTCCGACATCAGGCACAAGCTGACTGTCTGTTTGTCCGGCAAGTCAATCAAGATGATTGAAGTATAGTTATCAAGACTTCAGTTGCAAGCCCTCTCTCAAATCAGTATACAATCTGTCAATTGTACTTCACAATAAGCAGTATGAACTGTGTAAATAGAATATTTCTCAGTTTGCAAAATAGTTCTTCCAAAACTCTTGATTGTTTATGTTAGGATGATATTTGACAGTAAAATACATCCACTGCATTCCATTTGGTCCTGGAATTGAGAAAAAAACAAATAAATCACCTTACAAAAACCAATCATTGTTATAAATAGTTTCATTAAAAGTTTTAATATTCAAAATTGATATAAGAGCTATATTACTGAATAAAATACTTTTAACACCATATGTTCTAATAATACATTGTTGTTTAATACTTAAACAAGCATTAAATCTAATATTTTAATAGAAATCGCACAGAAATCAACGTAAAAACATCATGGTAAACATTGTTGATGTACTTTTATGCAACAAGTTCGCGCACTAATTTGACACTATTTAACCAACTAACCCTGTACTTTGTTGCATAAATAGTGACAAGAAGTCATAACAATTCCGAAAACATTCTAAAACTTAGTGTTATAGGGCTTATTACTCAGTTAATCGGGCCGGAAAAATCATGAAAATCGTATGTTTTGGTGGTTGAGTTCTCAAAGTGACACCTAACGCCACCTACCAGCTGAGTGCGTGTGCGTCGGCCACAGAAAGCACCAAATCATTTCCCTACCCGTGGCGCACCTCAGTAATGTCCTCACAAAATACTCACCATTTATCCAAAGGAACCGCCAAAAACCACAATAAATAGTTAATAAGACACACAACACACCATAATATGCGAAAAAGTTCAATAAAAACACGCGATAAAACTTAGAAAACGATTTTTGAAAAGCCCAAATGTCTGCAGGCGTCCGCCATAATGTTTCCTTCGAAACGAATAATATAGTTCTTATTGCTCTTGTAGCGAGCAATCGCTCTATTCGCTATTCAAAATGGCGACCGTGTGGCGTTCACAGTGTGCGTTTGCAAGACTTTTTATTGGAAAAATTGCACAGAACCCGAACAACTCTCCTGATTTGTGTACAAAACTGTTCCGGGGACCAATATCGGTAATTATTCAATTATTTTCACTCGCGTCGTGTTATAATGTCGCTTCGACTGCGACATGTGACATTGCTATGGGCGTACACCCTCGCAAACAGCTTACGCTCATGAAATTTAATAATATATCATTATTTTAATGTAATTTTTTACACGTCCATAATTATTTAACTTTGACATTTTGTTGAAAGCTAAGTTTTATTAAATTCATATTTAAGATGTACAATTAGAATTCAATGTACGAATATGTTTAAATATCGTAAAATGAAATGTTTTTATTTATTTTCAGGTTATATCCAGAAATTATTCTAATTATGCGAATTCGCCATTTGTACGAAGAATACAAGAGCAATATGAATATGATGTTGTAAAAAATCCAGCAGAATGGGTATACGTGGAGAGATTATTACCCTTTGACACAATCCCCGCTGTTTCTCCAAAGGAAAATTATCCATCGGGTTGGATACCGCCCCGAGAGGAGGCCGTCGGCCTGCCTTACTTTATATCAAGAACTAAAAATCATGAGCTCCCAGTTTACCTCAACATAACGTTTAGAGGGATGCGTAAGATTACGCAGATTAAAAAGATAGAGGGAGACATTTGGCTTTTAAATGATACGCTTAAAGCTCACTTAAAAGAGACGGCGGGGAAGTATGTGGAGACGAGAGTTCACGAGCTGGGCAAGTTTATAGAAGTCAAAGGAGATTACGTTAATATTGTCCGCGACTGGGCTCATTCTAAAGGATTTTAAATATGTTTGTAGAATATTAATTAAAATAGTTTCATTTTTTAGTTTCAATAAAGACATATGAAAATAACCTGTTGTATCAATTTACCCCTCTTTGTTTAGGAATTCATTGATTTAGCAAAGTATGTTGAAACTAATTTAGTTATGCCTTAGCATTTTTTTAATTATTATAGCTCTTTATTGTAACGCATCAAGGAGTATTAATATTAACTTTTTTTAATGTGAAAGCAAAATAGTCTCGTGTAAAAAAATAATAATTTTGTTATTTGGTAATATTTCCACCAGACAACTTGTGTGGCGGGGTGTACGCGACATGAAGTGAGTTTGTTGCGTCCGCCGCGGGGAGCGCTGGCGTCGGCGGAAGGTTTTATCTACGTAGCTATATAACATCCGCCCGAGTTCTTGGGCCTCTCCACGATATTATTTTCGACTCGTGTCCACTTCTCTTTGTTTAAAAACAACTTTTCTATATCACGGCGCGTTTAATAAACGCTTTGACATGATTTTTCAGAACGAAATTAATTTGGCACGAGATATTTTAGGTTATATTAATAATTATAATTTCGTTGTAATGTAAGAGTAATGAATGGTTTTTAGAGTGAACAATAGTCGCGCTATAAAGTTTGTAAAGTTATATATGACTAACACAAATAAGGATGGTGTGTGCAAGCGTCCACGTAACGTAATTGATAAATGGTTACATGTATAAATTATCAAGGCTAAGTGCTTTCAGTCGGAATCGACACGTGTAAACATTTTGTAGCTAATACGAATGCACAACTATGAATAATTAATTAAATGCGCGCGGGGTTGGTTTACACGGCTTTATCTTTGAATATATACATAAAGAAAAGAGTTTTGTTTGTGCAAAGAGGTTATTGTTATTTTTAATTTTGAATATAATTTCTTTTCTTTTTGTGTCAGATTGACGGATTTCTTTGTGAACAAAATAGCGAAGATGGTTTTATTTGTTTTTGTTATTTACAAAAACGCAATAAAGTAGTCTAATTATTCGACTTATCATTATATATACTGTATTTGTTTAATACAATAATTTTATTAATTTTATTCTTATTAAATTAAACATTAAATAGTACTAAATTTGATATTTTTGGATACAGATTTTATTACCGTCTAAATTGACTAATATCGTGTACTAAGACGTGGTTGCAGTTAAATTTGAACGATAATGAATTTATAATTGGTATTACTAACGTTTCTATCAAAGAATCGTTTCGTGAATTTTAAATATTGTGTAAAACTATATAAAAACATTTAGTTAACGACGTGTTTTATTACGGCGAGTCCTGACACGTCACTGTGACGTCATACTGGGCTGCGTCAGTGTATATGAATAAAAACTTTTTGGTGCGTAGTTATTTAAACAGAACTCTTTTACTCAGAGTCATTTAATCATTACTTAAAGAAATTCCGGCGAACCTGTTACTACAGAAGAACGAATTAAACACGCGTACTTAGGACTGTCGAGAGATTGACGCCCAAGATGTCCCTGATATGCATACACTTGGTACAAGAATATGGGTCAAGTCCACGCGGTGATGACGCGGGATTCAGGAAAGTGGTGACTTAATGTCGGAGGCCAACCTACGGGGCGCTGCGTCACTTTAGTTAAACGTACCTAAGGGTTCCTTGTAGTGACTAATTCACAACTATTTCTGTGATACTTTAAATTATTAATTATTAATTAATTAAATATTGCGATATAAAAAAAACAAGTGATGTTCGTAAGCAATTGAAACACTAAGAAAGCTAAAAACTTTTAACGTACTAAATTAAGTTATCATAACCTAGTAGTCAACCTTTTTACGCAGAACCTCGGACGAAACTTTGAAAGCTCAAGCACTTGTATCTATGTTTATAATTTATAAGCATTTAAAGTTATTCATAAATGCCATTATTTGTGTTCACGTTTTTCGATATCTGAGGAATTTTAGATTAATTCCATAAAATAAAAATTCTTTTAGCAAAAAATATCCAAAAATCATAACTCTAGGTGTGTAATTACGCAAGATATAATTAAAAAAAAAAAGTTTCCTCGCTCTGAGGTATAGCTGTACTTTCCAAGGTTACTCCATATTTGCGATTTGACGTCGATATAAATGTTATTAGGATTGAATCAAATAACATATTGAACTGTTAATTTTTATGAAAATGCCTTCCCCGGTACTCAATCTATAAAACAAGTGAATCACTAATGAAATATGAAAACGTTTTAAATTAAAACCAAAAAAAACCTACGAAGTTGCAAGACAACAAAGTTAGCTGTGTTCTCGTCTCGAGACTGTTAGACGGCCTCGCACGTTTAGTTTTAACTGAAGGTGTGAAACTTTGTAATTAATACTTAGTAATGTATGGATGACTCTACCTGGAAACAATACTGTTATTTACTTAAGAGATTCAAATCTGTTAAATGTTAAACGGTCTTGCACGCATCATGAGCGTCTCATGGCAAAGAGATCAACTGCATATAAAAAACATGTGTAGATTTTCTAAAGACCGCTTTTTTGTATGATGTAAAGAAATATTAATAACAGTAATATAGGTTTAGAATCCGACATATGTTTCTTCAATATATTACTTTCAAGTTTCCGTGTTTGGTATTATTTAGTTAATAAATAACTACGAAAATCACTTTTTTTTACGAAATCTAAACTAACGCTTGACCACGATCCCGATGCCAAGTGTTAATGTGGTTGGATTATGGGACGTGCTAGTTTAGTAAGTGCCTATTCACTCTACTCTTGAACGCCCCCATCGTACTTGGACGGAAATAAATGAAAACAATGTAAAACATAATAGTAGAAAATTGACGTAATATTCACATGAATATTGCTCGTCTACCGCGCGACGTTGATACACATTGAAACGTATTGAAATACGTGATTGATAATTATAAAAATGACATGGTAAAAATACATGACATAAATGTAATATTAAAGCCGAGTGACTCACTGAAGACGTTATTAAAAAAAATCTTTTAATGTCAACATTTAGTAATTTAAAGTTTTTAGCGTCAATATTTCACACGATACATTTATTTTAAATGTTTTTGTTATGTAAATGTACTCTTATAGTTACATAGCCTTATACAGTTATATAAAATAACATAAAAAAGTAGATAAACTTGCCTATTCATCGGACGTTTCAACTGAAATGAAGCGGTCGCAGTCACAAGTGGCTTCGGCTGAAATGAATGCCTGAAAATTGTCTTGCTCACGTATCATTCAGTTTTCAATAACTACCCTCAATTATTCTCTTGAAATTTCGAAAAATAACTTTAATCTTATTAATACGTAAATCAATAAATTACTTTACAATAAGGAAATTATTCCAACGAAGGAACAAAAATGTTTATAAAAAATTCAATTAATCTACTGACAAAAATAACGAAACGTCAATTCAAATATATTTTATACAAATTAGCATTCAAAGCAAATTTCTGTTTAATCATAAAATTATTTACTCATTAAAAAAAAAACTTTATTTTGAACGATATAGTAAAATGTTACATAAAAACAAGAATTGAACTGAAAAGTAAACAAAATCGGAAAAAAAAGTTTTGACAACAAAATATCGAACTATAACATTTATGTCGAAACTCATTACGAGTTAAGTTTGATTAAATACATTGTTATGAATGCTTCCGAGAAATGTCAACAAAATAACAGGATTTCTTTCTTATTCACCTGTTCATATACTTTATGATTGACTTCGAATACTGTCATACAATAACAAATAAATAACAAATACAAACAACTAATAAATACAAAAGTGGATGGATATCATTTAACTGGAGAACGGCTCAACTGATCTTGATAGAATGTGTATGTTGTACGGCTTGTTGGATCCGGAAGGAGGACCACAAACTGTAGAAGGTATTGAGAAAGGCCTGTGTTCAGCAGTGGGCAGACAAGGGCTGATGATGATGTGCGGATTGTGATTAAACTATTTAAATTGAAAAGGAAAATATATGATAACAACGAACATTGTATAGACAGCGGTGAACAATGTGTTCTTAGTCTTCGTTGCATTTTATTCTTTTTTATTATATGGCTTTGTTGTAATATGTCTAAAAACTCCTTTAACACGTTCGCTGCGGCACCAATTTTTGCGTACTTTCAGTTCATGCGGTACGAGGTGTTATCGACCCGCACCGTGACTAGATGTTAGTGCCCATCGCACCACAGAGAAGTACACGTTTTTCCTTGACGAATCATGGGGAAGTTGCATCAGGGCAGTTTTAGACCTCGTTTCGCAGCGAGCGTGTTAACCTATAAAAACTGCTTGAACAATATGTTTAGGTAAAAGCCTGGAATAACTTACATGTAAATAATTAGGTATGTAACTCACGGCAGTTGTTTAAGGACATTTAAATTAGGAACGTCTTGAATGACAGCCATGTTTAACCCACAGTATGTTATTATAAATGTTGACATTTGTTTAACAACAGTTTCAATAGTCTATCGTAAGAGAATAACCATTCATATTTTTTTACATTAACAGTACATCTAAATCAGTTAAGTTAGATGTATATTACATAATTTTAGAATTTTAGACACATTATTGATACTATACCGCAACAAAACTTTAGCCAAATACATGTGCTGAGGAACTGGACGCGCCCCAGCGATGCATTAGTGTAGATGTGTAGTGTACTTTTGTATAAATACACTAAGAGACTGTTTAAGTGAGCATCAGGACGCTGAGAGCGACAATTGATCACGATTCACATTCAATAAACTGGTTGTCATTTGTTTGAGTTTAAAAGTTATTCATATTTTATGATACTGTTCATTTATTCACAAAAATAACTATTTAAGCAGTCAAATATAGCTATTTAACTGTATAAATAAGTTGCATATTCGATATGCTGCTAAATGAAATAGAGCCTATTATATTAGTATTTCTTTACGGAATTATTCAAGAAAAATTCGAGTAAGTTAGTTTGTGAAGATAAAAAAAAAAACATAAAATAAACTTACAGGGCTCTTTTTGAGAGTACTTGAACCTTGCCTGCTATTGATGGGGCTTAGGGTTGTGAGTTGT
>JAODUI010000006.1:612159-626631 GCA_027563995.1 Papilio gigon | reverse complement strand
CATGGCGTGAGCGCCGTGAGCACGGCTACAATACGAAACAATCGACAGTTTGCTCTTGTAATCATTTTAACTAGATATAAGAAGGCTCGCATTAAGATAGATAGATTATGCTTTAATGAATGTTATTAAAAATGCTTTAATCAAACTAAAATGTCTGGATAATGTAAGTTTTTATAATAGAAAGTTATCTATTCGCGGGTCCAACTTGTCAGTCTACGGTGTGCAAGTCCTCACCCGTGGAAACCGAGCGCTACACTCGCCGATGCTCAATTACATTTTCATGGAATGAATCGAGGCCGCTGTCGCTCGAGCGCGGACGGAATTTTAATCGTTGCGACTTCTCCACGCAGCCACGTTCGCAGTTTATTTGATTTAACGTTGAAACGATACTTTTGGTGCTTTTTCATAAACTACTTGGAGGATAATAAGGGTCGAGAAGTTCTAGACAAAACATAGGAACATCGCTAATAGCAATAAAAAAGGGACATTTCATAAGCTTATGTAAAGCGTCAGTAGTTTAATGGTTAGGGTACTAATTTTCGAACACGTGATCGTGAATTCGAATTCCGCCATTCGACTATTGTAAATCACATCCTATCACATTTCTAAAGGTTCGTTGTAGTGTTAAAAGAAATGTTTGTAAATTAACAAAAATCTGGTAGTGTTTTTCATAAACAAAAACGCATTCACCTTACATTACCATATCCTATCTAACTAGAGTGGCGCAGCGACACCGAGCGTGTCTAGTCCTCCGACAGTAAAAGTCTCCAACTAATTCGGTCCAACGCCATCACGATCCAGTCCTGGGACTTGCAGCTCTCTCAAGTCTTTTATCTAGCAATACATTGTATCAAGCGTATCCTACGTTATGACTTAACAAACTATGAAACATTTATAATCCTTAGAATTAAAAGACACAGACTTGTAAACCACATAAACCTAATCAAGTTAAAACATGGTCAATGACAGGTAACTTTAAATCTCATATTTTCATCAAAACCATATAAACAGTACGCTTGTAAAAAGCTTAAATGAGCTAAAGGTTGGATATATTTTAAAAATATACGAATGTTCATAAACCAATTGAAAGTTTGTTCCGGTTACATATTTTTCCAGCACTCTAAATGGCGGTGTGCCAAATTCATGACGTGCTTCTCGTTCTACATATTTAAATCTAGTTTCTATATACATATGTAAATAGAATAACATCATATTAATAAGCAAGATTCAATTATTTTATCCACTTGTGAATCTGTTATAAAATACTTGCAAGATTTGATTACCGACGAGACATCACGACGAGACAGGTAAAACCAAATAAAAGCTTGTAAGAAGGATTATTTATATAAGCGTAAAATTACTGTACATTTATACCCCTAATAAAAGACGCAATATTATCATTTCCTTACCTTACATCTAGTAGGTCTACTGTTCGACTCAGTACCCGAGTAGTTTAAACAGCAGTACACTCACTTCTTAAATGACCTTAAGACATTTTGACTTTTTACGTAACTGTGATATGACAATGCATGTCATTGAGTTAGTCTCATTCAAATTATAAATACGAAGGTATGTATGGATGCATGTTATCATGTAACTCTTCAGCGGTTGGATATATCTGGATGGAATCTGGCACAGAGATAGTTTACAAGCTGACAGGAGTAGCAGGGGACATCTATTTATTTTTGGTAGATTATTAGCAGATTTTTGTTAATTTCAATAGTATTTACCAATCCAACTAAGGTGTAGGCTTGTACTAGGAGGAGGATGGTCCACAATAGTCGAATGACGGAATTTGAACTCTCGACCACGTGATCGGAAATCCGTACCTGTCAACATTAAGCTATTGGCGGTTTATAGTGTTTTTGACTGTTTTGTTTCATTCGTAGTCAATAACGAAACGTTTATAATAACGCAATGTGTAAGAAATATAATACCCGCATTGTTAAGTACTGCTGAGACAAAGGTCTGTTGGTCTCGCTCGGCCGGATGTCCCTGCCGACCTTCTATATACGGCTTTGCGCACTCAGCTAATAAATATGTTATTCCGACATACGGTTGTTCATTTATATATCAGTGCAGATAGATTAAACATTCAATTGTTTTGTAACTCAAAATCAGCATTAATAAAAAACATCAGTCTTAAAAAGCTCGCCTGGCAACTATAGCTTTTTGGATAAAGAGGGGTGGGGGAAGGGAGGATGTTATGAAAAAAAATGTAATTAATCATATTTGAATGAAAAACATGTATCATTTTTATTCTACTGTCCTGTTATGTTATGTTCTGTATATTTTATCTTTAAGTGACTAAGATATCTGTCTATACATAAAGAAGAAAATTGTATATTTACAGAAAATATTTATAACATTCCGTTTCATTAAACTGGTATTCTGTTATTCGATTCGAGCTACAGATAATCGTTGCCCGCAGCTGACATGCAAAAAGTTTGTAATGAACATTTCACGGAATGGCCGCCGAGAACAACCATTAAAGTAAATAAAACATTATTGATTAGTAGAATTAAATTATGGACCGACCAATTTAACTGACCCGGTTGGCATAAGTAGAACTTAATAACAATAACGAGTTATTGCCCTTTTTGTCAATCTCATAAAACTGCCGAAAATTCTTTGTGGGACTGTATCTTGTTACTTTTTAAATCAAGTTTTACACGACTATCAATTAGAAGTAACACAGACAGTAGCGCCTCTATCGCCGGGCAGGCAATTTCGTCTACATATAACAATACTAAAAGAAATGGCTTATTCCATGAAATTATTTCAAGTCAATGGATGCGGCAGGAGGACCGCGTAATGTGGACGGCATCGGAGAAGGCCTATGTTAATAATGGACGTACTAAGGCAGATAATTATTTTACATGATATTTCGTAATGTTGTTATTGTAAAAAAAAATCTTTTCTTTTCCTTTTAATATGAGTAATTTCTACGTATCAATGTCTCCATTAACACGTGACGTAACAGTTATGATTACATGAAAATTACAAAGAAGTTAAGTAGTTTAAAACATAAAAAATAACAGTAATTAATTATTAGGCTACAATATATTAAATTTTACTTTTTATTAATTTGGTACAGATGCTGACAAATGTAGCGAAATTTAGATTCGAATTTTTCATAAAACCACAAAATTGTAAACCAAACCACATAAAAAAATATTTAATAATTTCATATCCGTTTAGACGGTACTTATTAATAGAAATTATAAACGATACAATCAACGCTTTACAAGATTCCTTTATTTATTTCTAAGAAAACTTAATGTTAGCACACAGCTATCAATGATCGAATAAATCATTCGGTGAAAAAAAAAACAAGTCAACGATATAACGGAATAGCATTTAGCGGCGCCATTTGCAAACGCAATAGGAAATTAAAACAAGATGGCGGACTACTTCATATAGGCATCATTTTTAAATTGTGTTACATACATTAAATTTAATAAGGAAAATAAAGTATTATTGTTCATAACATTTTACAAATGTAATACATAATGTATTTCATATGTTTTATAACACGTTATTTATATATGCGAAATAAGGCTTTTGTTTTGTCTTCGTTTTTTATTCGAGTGCCGAATTATAAAAAAGTAATGTTGCTGAAAAATATATTCAATAAAATTATGTGACTATATCATTAATATTTAAACCGAAGAAAGAAACATGATCAAATCGGCCCTGCATGCCGACGACACGAAATCGCGGGAGACCAACGACCACTTGGCTGACAACTATCCAAAGGATATGAGAGTACTAAATCTGGACGAACCGACGGCTGACCGAGGAGTCTGGAGAATGAGGATAAGGAATGCCGACCACAAATAACAAGGAAAAGGCATATCGTATGTATATTCTTAATATTTAAAACATAAGTCTAATAACTTTGAAAAGAACGAGATGATAGAATAAAGGTGTCAAAGAGTACGTTTACATGATGCGCCGTGCACGCGATGCAATGCCAGCCAAGTAATAATAATAAGCAGTGAAAAAAACACCGCGCCGAACAGAGGGGTTAGCGTCGTCCGTACGATAATGTAAATAGCCGGGACGGGCAAAAACACCAATGTTACAACAGTTTTACATACAATTCCCGTTAATTTACAACGACTAAACTCGTAAAAGACACGTAATTAATATTAATCAAAAGTTTATGATATAGGAAATCAAATAAAATATATAAAAATTAGTCAATTACTAGAGATAATGTTAGAAATAGACATGTGTAACATTCGCGGTATTGCACGCGCAACGCGGTCGGGTGTGTTCGTGCGAGCTCGGCTAACGGATCTTTTCCCGCGCCCGCGCCGGCGCAGACTTTCGCTACAAAAATAAACGCTCCTTGGCATAATATCAAGGCGAGCCTTCGTTTTTAAAGATATACCAAGATGTTTATGGGCGGTTTGGATTTGATTCGTATTTGTCTTTACGCTTATGTGTTTGTTTAGGAAAGGCGCTTACCTGAGTCGAGGTAGACTCTTAGACTTGATACATTCTTGAAATTTGTCACGTTGCCAGTATTACTGCTGAAATACTTTATTAGAAAGTTATTATAGATGAGACATTGATAAACAGAGAAGAATTTCAGTGTTATTTTCACTAAGTTAATATTTCTACTATACCGTAAATAGATACTTTTAAAGTTTTTTTTTAATTTACTTTAACATATATCACTAAAATATAAGCATGTAAAGGAAATAACATGGGTTACACCGGTATAACTTACTATTAACCGTAGTTCATAGTTTTGCTGCAACATATACATGTGGCAGACAATTATTGTCTCATCCCACAAACGTTGAAGATCATTTTGTACGAAGCCCACGTATTAGATTAGAAATGACCTTATGATTGTTATTATTAATATAATCGGAAAACTATTCAATTATGCACAGTTTATCTCCATCAGAGGAACTTGATGCCGCACTCAGAGTCAATAAGTGGTCACTATAGACTCCGTTAGACTGACACTTATTATTTGGCTATTCAGCTTTGTGCGAATTTCTTAAGCTAGTTCTATAAGCTCACAAAACTAAGCAGTCATTTAAGTAACTTTCATACTTTTGTTGATATCATTTACACAGTGAGTATGGTTCGTATTAAGATTTAAAATGAAAGATTTATTTAGGAAATTTTATATGATAACTTAAGACCTATGTCCAACAGTGGGCAGACAAGGGCTGATGATGATGATGATTATATGATAACTTTTCTCTTGATTTGAATTGAGTGTTCACGTTTTGATATAAAATACGGTACACGAGTAATTAATCACAGAATAAAGGTCAGGCTTGAGACTTAAATAGAAATGGGAGGGGGGGGGGCGCAGGTGAGGGGGCGTGCGCTTTCTTTTATTGACACACACGATATGAAGTATTGTCTATGGTCTAGTAAATCAGTTTACTATCCATTATTGACTTTTCTATTTGTTTTTTTTTTCTTAATTTCAAACATGGGTGTAGATAGTGTGGCTGCAACGTAGTTTGGACATAATTTAATTGTTAGAAATACTTGATGGTTCTAAGTTAATTTTGCCGAATTTCTTTAGTAACTGTAATTGAGTTATAACACATATTTGTTTTTACATAATTAGAAAAATACTTTCGTAGGTTTTTTATTACTCATTTTTTTAGATTTCTCGCACAATGTTATATCATCAATATGATTAATTTTATAAGAATGTAAGAAGTAGGTTTGCATAACACCTTGATACCTTCTTAATATTGAAGTTACTAACACCATCTTTCATCTTCCATCAGGTCGACTACATGAAGTCTAAAAAATAGTTTGACGAAAGTTGTCCATCATTTTTCATATCAATGAACAACAATAAAGCGACCCCTATAAGTAAACATTAATGATAAGAAAACGTAACAAGAGAAGCGATCAGTTCTCTACTGCACAGACGCACTGCTGTACACAGAGATGATATATTTTAAGAGTATCGACAACACAAATAAAAAACACTCAAGATCAAGTAATTATGCAAGACGAGAAAACACCGACACAGAAAACCACTTAGACTTAAAGGAAAACTCTTATAATAATAAATTTGCTCAAGAGGGTAGACGAGCTTTAGTAAACAGCTTTCTTATAATACATACATAACATAGTCTACTTGGCAGAGCGTGAGATAACTTCTGTGTGGCCATTAGTACATATAAAAAGGCATTTATTTATACACTTACATATCGTCCACTAGCCCTCTTCCCTTAAGAATGGGCACAGTATGTACTCCATACATATCTATCAACCGTCATATCTGAATTCACTCCCTTACGCATATCTGCTTTCAAACAATCGTCTCCTACCTTTGCTATCTACACTCAATCTCATTACTTTATTGTATATTCTAACTTGCAACCTCTGGTTTCATCATCATCATCATCATCCTCATTAGCCTGTGTCTGCCCTCTGCTGGATATAGCCGTTCACAGTATACGGTCCTCCCCGCATCCAAGAACTCCCTGCTGTTCTCATTATCGTCGGTTGACCTTGAGGGAGGACGGACTAGGCTTCTGGTCTCCAACTTCTGCTTTGCGTAATGTATTCGGTTTAAATGTTTAACGTTTGTCTTTAGGTCAGAGGTGAACGTCAGTCTGTTGATTAAAGGCAATGCGTCTGCAAATGATGTCTGGAGGTAGCGTTTACTTCGCTATTTTGGCTAATACCGGACGTCGCTTGCTCCTTGGTCAATCTTATAGTATTCAAAGCAATGTGTGATCGTCTTTTGTTTTATCTCCCGTTCAGGTCCATGTATCTTGTCAGTCGACAGCCCTACCGGCATAGCAAGTTCATCGTCCGCCCATCTCTGCGCACTCATTTTACCCCGTACTACGTGACTTTACTTACAATGCATTAACTTTACGATATATGAGATTCACTTTATTATGGTATTTTATTTTGTAACACAAGAAAAAAAACACAAACGTAGGATCCTTGTTTGTTCTGAAACTAGGAGGAATTAGTTAAAGAGCATTAAGGAAAAGCATAGATTTTTTTAACACAATCTTTTAGTATCACATCATTTCATTTCTTTATGTCAGAAGAGAATTCTTTCTTGTTAAAAAAAAGGATATTTTGATTTGAATTCTCAAAACAATATTCACTTCTTTAGTTGCACACATAATTATGAAGTATATAAAATTCATACGAATTGAAAACCTCTTGCTATTTGAAGTCGGTTCAAAATTGTGTCTAATTTACGCACAAAATTGTTTTGTATCGGGGGGATGAGGTCAGTGCGCGCGCCATCTCTCGAACGACGCGGGCTACTTTGCTGACGTCATACTACGTCACTTCTCACCTATAAAGTTTGCTGACGTACGGACACCGAGGAACGAAATGTATTAACATAGGCTCGTAATGTTGAATTACCAAAGTTTTCTTCATATACATTTTACATAAGAAAGTTAAAATTAACACAAATTAACGTCAAAGTTTAATTTAAAGAATTGACGATCGTGGGATGCGGAACGCGATGGGCCACATGCTGTGGAAGGCCTATATCCAGCAATACGCAGACAAAGGATGATGATGATGATGATAATATTCCTTATCAAATATATCAAAATAAACTAAAAAAGTGTTTAAATTGTCGCACGCAATACATCTAGTAATTCCGAACGTAAAAGTGTTAATTCACATTTACCGCCTGCTAGTAAGACGGTGGTGGAAAAACCAGCGATCCGTTGAAATAACAAGGAAAGTCCACAACGCTATATCGAGACTACACCTTTATACAATTTATAGAAGAGTATATACTTTACTATTTGATATTATTGAAATTTCTAGTTTATTCCGTATAATACGACATGACTTTACAAACAGTTTTACCGTGAGTTTTCACTAACGAAACGCTTAAACAAAAACATACCGTCACACCGACTCTTGTTTTATTATAAACAAAGAATAGCACTTTGTTTTCTACTGATATTACCAGCAAAGTGGAAGCCAACGTTTAACAAAATTTGTACATATTAAAGATGCGACCTCGCTACATCGTAAGACAGTTTTGTAAACATTTGATGCGTAGTTTATTTATGATTGCATTATGATTGTGTAATCATTGTTCATTATTTACTTCATAACATCATCATCCCTTGCCTGCCCACAGCTGGACATAGGTCTTTCCCAGTATGCGGTTCTCCTCCTTCCTCATCAAACTTTCTACTGTCCGTACTTCATAACGTTTACCTCTAATTTACAAGTATATATTTTTCATTACCAGGAAGATGGTGATAGAGCGTGGGTCTTTTTGCTGAACACTACGGAACTAAGTAAAGTACTGAAGAACCCTTTTCTATTGCACTCGAGGTTAGTTACCGAGGGGGGCTTAGGAGTCGAACCCGACATAATTTTGTCTTCCCCTCCAGAAGGTAATGGTATCCTAAAGATTCCCCCTCCCTCAAAAAAAAAAGGTATTTTTAATAGTGGTATAAGTAACCTTCTAAAGTATAAATAAAGCTTCAAGCTCTGTTAATATATAAAGATAAGTTGGACCTGAGTACAAAGGTATCACCGCGGCTGAACATGGCCTTTTATTTACGTGTTTTACACAGACAACTTGTATTTTCTATGCATGTTCAGACGATGGATTCTCTCGGTTAGAATGTCTACAAAATGGTATACGGAATGAATGAAATTAGTGCAATATTGTGCTACAGGAGGGCTGGGATTGCACCGGATTGTCTGCTGCAGATAAATGGAAGTCCAAGGTTCATGTAACATAGGGTAACCAGACACTGATGTCAAAAATGGTTTGCAATACTTAACATTATAGAATTTAAAAAAATGGAAGCGTATAATTTAACATGAAGAATTGTGTTGTAAGTTTAGCTTAAGTTAAGAATAACTTGCCAGGAACAGTGTTACCGTCATTCGGGTGTTGGTAACTTTGAGAGTATCTATTGACAATTAGATATTTATATTACGTCTGTCTGTCTTTGTATTCATAACGTCTATTATCTATCCACTATTTTCACATCGTACTAATTGCATTAGTATGTAAATAATGAAGTTATTTAACGGTTTATGTACCAAACATTTTAATATTCTTTTAATGATTTTATAATGCATGTCATCGTATATTATAAAACTAGACTTTAATTTTCACATTAATTAAAAATCATGGCTTAGCTCATGTAGTTACGTAGCGTCCAGTTTCAGATATTGCACCCTGCACTACAATTCAGTGAAGCCGTAATTAGTGTAGTATTTAGTACATTCCCAGGGAGGCTCTGGAGTGGTTCCCGCTAGAAACGAGGAAGCGTAGTCGTCCTAAACAAACCTGGAGGCGTTCAGTGGCGTCCGACATGAAGACGATCAGGCTAAGGTGGCCCGAGAGCAAGCTCAGAGCCCAGGACAGAGCGAGCTGGCGGCGTACTGTGGAAGCCATCTGCCCTACTACGAGGATAGGAACTTAAATCAGTAGTATCTAGTCTCTAAGTTGAATTTTCCTAAGTTAAGCTTTTTTTATAGTTTCTAAAATTATAATTTAGTTTAGACAGTGAATATAGTTAAGCACTTACTAGACTAACTCGAACCATGTCCCGACCATATTATCACTTGGCATCGGGTGGCATTATTCAAGCGTGAATTTAGTTGTTTATAAAAAATAAGTCTCATTATTAGAGTAACACATGGCCAACGTGACGCTGTAAATATGGCGGATATGAACGTGTTCCGTTTAGCCTCGCCCGCCGGAGCGACACTAGCGCAAGTCAAAACCCACCGGCATCATTAACCGACCTTTAACTTTTTTTTTATTACAGGCATTACTAATATACATTACATCATAATCTACTAAACAATAAAGTGTAGTGTATAATGCATCGTTTGTATTAGAACGATAGATTACATTTAAACTCTATGTCATATAAAATACATAAAGTAACGACCAAGCGTAATCTTGTCACCCTGTCACACGCCGTGTCAAAAGTAACTTCATCCACCAGTCATTGCCTAAAAGGTCAGATTCAGTAACTTTTAAGAATGCAGAATATACTAGTGTTGTTAAATGCCTTATAATTTTTTAAAAATCTTACAATAGCTTGTCCCCGATGATCCCGGGCTCTCGCAACCGCACCTGAGGCTGGCCCCCGAGGCGGTTTTAGTGAGTAAGAGTCACCCATAACCCTGCCTTTCCCCTAGAAGGCAAGGTATCTTCTTAAGATTTCCTCCCGTTACCAAAAAAAGTATCGGTAGCTAGATATATTATTGATTTTTATTGAAATGTTTACCTTCTCTTTTTATGAAATTTAAGGACAGCCTTTTTTTGTATAGCAAAAGCGAAAAATTCTGTGATAAATTGAATTTATTTCAGGATTTTTGAATAACTGTTTTCTAAGTACATTTTCATTTCGTGTTCTTTGTTTTCCATAACAGTTGAAAAACTATAGCTAAGGTAACGATTAAAGTTCGACCTCGGCCTCGCTCCAAAAAAGTAACACCCTAACATTATTACAATTGCTATAAATTAGGTTAAACATAAAACTGTAATTTAATATATATAAAACTAATTCTACGAATTCGGAACAAGTATGGATATGGGGTGTTCACGTAATAATGAAATTGTTTTACAAACTTAATCTTTTAAAATACCTAGTTCGTAATTTATGTTCAAACGTCTTGAAGCGACCAGTTTTTTTCCTAGTTTTATAGAGAAATTGTAGATTTTTTGTTAATTTATTACTAATATTTCTTGTAAACATTCCTGGCAAGCACAAGCTTTTACAAAAAAAGTTGGTGCTAGGACACGGTTTAAGACAATACGACGAGATTCAAACTCACGACCGCTAGATCGGTAGTCCGTACCCATAAACATTAGGCTATTGGCGCTTAAAATTAATTATGAAACTGACCGTTTAAACACAAAATGATTGACCATTTGAACTTAAACCATTTTACATGTTTCAAAACCACTGATTAAAGAAAGACCAAAAATAAATTGTCTGCGTCAGTTAGTTCCCTTAGGTTATGACGTAGAGGCCTTCGGGGAAACCGTGAGTAACGGATTTTAATAGGCTGACGAGATTTGAGTAAGACGTGTAAAAATACCTAAGTTTTATGAAGAAATGTAACAAAGAGACACTACACAATAATTTATTAATAAGATATAACGCATCCTAGTGTTGTGGGTGTCCATGGACGTCGACGACCACGTTTGTTATCTCGCTGCTCATTTGCCCACTTCTCTTATAAAAAAAAAATAAGATAAACATTTACTTATCAATAATAATTAATAATTGGATATTAAATTATCCATACAAAGTACACTGTTTAAGGTATTTAAAACGAACCTTTTTATAACGGGACTGATGTATTCAGACTTAAAATAAAACAGTACTGCATGTAGAGTCGACAAGTAGACACTAAAGATATCGTATAGTGAAGATTCAGTTATCATCGTGCACTAATTACCTGATGAGGTAATAATTCAATTATTTTTAACTATATTATATTTCTTATTAACATCTATTAGACGTCAAACTTAGGCTTTGTTTGTAATTAAGAAAAAATAATAATTTAAGTCAACTTTCCTAACTTCCAAGACCTTTACGGTAAAACAATTTGACAGTCGTATTTATGTTTATCAAAAAAATCATCAACAACCTCCTCTTTTCCCTACGGAGGGTCTACTCTTCCATACATCTCTGTCAGCCGTCATATCTGAACTCACACACCTCCTACTTATATCCCCTTTCACGCAATCCATCCACACCTTCTTCGATCTTCCTCAACCTTTACAGCCATCCACATTCAATCTCAAGTGTAAAAATAAAATATATGAGAAATGTTCCTACTAAATCAATTCCTTTCTTCAATTACAATCATTTTTATGTAAAACCTTTTTGTTGTTATTAGAATCAGGTTTTAAAAGTATTGACGTATTGGTTAAGTCATGAATGTTGACAAGCTTGTTGTGGAATGTCTATAAAGCTGTCAATAAATAGTCGCTCTATGGTCGGAATCCAAAATAATCAGTCATTTGTTTTATAACCTATAAACCTACAGTCTCGTCGACCTGACTCTTTTTTGTGTAGCAACTTTTATTTACCCATTTATTGTGTTCTTCAACGAGTTCCTTTTTGTTTTGTTTTTGAATAATATCTCTATACACTTCTACAGATTACCGGTGTCAAATTTCACGTTTATTTGTGGAATATCTTAAAAAGGATACTGTACCATCTGAGGCTCGTTTGCCCCCGTTTCTTATAAAAATACTAAGTTATATGTTTAAATATTTAATGATTATGCTAGCCGATCGATTACATAGATAATTACTGTTTAACTGCTCACAGATCCACTAGTTAATTGCCGGATGTAAGCGAGCCATTTCTTTGAATAATTGCACTATTTAATTTGCTATTCATTAAATGGAATCTTATTCATTATTAAAGTCCATTTATATATATTCAGTCATAACTAAACAGTTGAACTGTAAGTTAAAACTTACGTGTATGGGCAAAATTTTAATTGTCAGTTATACTATTCAGTTTTGATTGTTAAAACTTTCGTAAGACATTATACAATCATTATCAACCCGCCGTTTTCCCTGCGGAGGGTCGGCACATTATGTACTAATCTTCCATACATCTCTGTCAGCCGTCATACACTTCCTACGCATATCCTCTTTCACGCAATCCATCCACACCTTCGATTTTCCCCTACCTTGCATTACACTATACTGCTTACAAAAATGGCTTAAGTCAAGTGTAGACCGGTGTCGGTACCGACTAGTTTCGAGCCCATAGGGAGCTCTCGGTAGAGACACAGATCTACACGTGAGTTAAGCCGTTTTTATAAGCAGTATAATCTACAGTTTTCAGTTATAATAAAGGGTTTGTAGCCGGTTTAAGGAAGCGTGACACTTTCTTACCCTTTGTATTGGTTTTGCGTGCTAAAGGTACAGATACGGAGACCACAGACACGATTATAAGTGTGATTGAAGACAAGTATCTGTGTACAAAACAAATTTAATGTATTTTATACAGTTTGGAGAGCAGACAGCGGAGATATTCAAACGAGAGCAACGCACCGCGGATACTCAGCTGAGTGCAAGAATTGACGCAAAACAGAAGTTTTCTTTGGGATTCCTTAATACACTAAACGTCAAAACTGAAAAGTACATGTTTTTTATATCTCCACACGTCAGTGTATTTAGCCAGAAAGTACATGTTTAAAACTACAATTTCATCCAATGTGTTTAAGATTGTTTGAAGCGCCAATAACCTAATAGTTATGGGCGTGGAATATCAATCTAACGTTCGTGGGTGCGAATCCGCATTCGACAATTGTCGTGAACCATATCCTAAGCTTTTTCAAGTTTACCAGGAATGGTTATAATAAACATTAGTAAATTAATAAAAATCTACTAGCATTTTAAATAATAAAAGATAGATTTACAAAATACAAAGCGCTGTATTGCAAATTATTCTTTGTTGTTAGTAAATATCTATTTGAAAACAACCTTAATTTGATAGAAGGCTAACTAAATCTTTTCTAACACTTTTCAACTCTAGCTTAAATACTTTAGAAGGAATAAGATTTGATCGTGTCGGAGAGGAGAGGTAGGCAACACCGACGGTGCGGGGAAATCATTACGAAGACGGCATGAAGACAGCGCGCATCGAACATCTTATTGTAAATCTCTGTTATATGTCGTCCAATAAACTATTTAAAACCAACAAATGTACTACTTCGTTTTGATATCGAGTATACTATTATATCCTTCAGATGCATTCGTAAATGCTTGGGGTTACTGTGAAATTCAGCATGTAGTATTTTCTTCATTAATAGGAAGTAATGTTTGTATAATAACCATTAACAATACAGTTTTTACGTAAGTGATTTGAAAAAAAAATCTAAATTCACCCAAAATCTTAGAAGTGAGTAAAGATTTGTATTCAGATATTTTATCTTTAACTAAGCAAGTTAATAATTGAAACCCTTTTCGATACAAATGATTGACTCCTTTTTTTAACATGTCCCACAACCAGACTAAATCGCGGGAGCTAGTAAACGCTCTAAATATACTAAAATTTTCCACCAATAACATTATCAAATGAATTATATAAATATCTAGCCAACAATTGTTATACTTTTTAAATGACTACCTTCTCATTAGGTCGTTCATCTTAAACATAGCACGCCTGCCTTACACGGATCCCCAATTAAATGTAATTCAATACTTTAATGTTCGCTACGACACCGCCATTTTGTTTTCGTCCTAATTTTAGACAAAGCGAACGTAATGAGACTGGCGTATTGACATATCACAATAATCCAGTTATAAGCCTGCTGACGCCATCTGTCGACCAAATTTGTCACACAACAATCGTGATGTGAAAGATTATTTTAACTTTTGTTTTTCTATTCAAGTAATCGAAGTAAACGTTGTTACGGTTCAATATATTTCAAGATAAGATACCGCTTGATAAATTCGAGTAAATCAGT
>JAODUI010000006.1:581193-595796 GCA_027563995.1 Papilio gigon | reverse complement strand
GCCCCGACTTTACTGCCGTCATTTTACACACCTCTACTCGTGTACTGTGTAGTTATGTAATCGACAGGGTCATTCTGTTCAAGGTACGCGACGAGGCGGGAGTTCAATACACGTTCTAAATCATAATAATCAGTATATAGCAAACATTTAATATATTACATAATGTTATGTATTCGACGATTCGTTGCTTTTGAGTGTATTATATTAATATAATTCTAGCTTTTCCTAGTCTTCATTCCACGTGGTGGTGAAGTCAGCCTTTCGTATCAGTCATCTCCGCCTCTGTCTTCGATGTCCTCATCCAAGTACGTTACGTTGGTCAATATCCCTGTCGCTCGATGAATTGGTCCAGGTCGGACAACTCGGGTAAATTGATGAGTTCCAGTTAGTTGGCAATAAAGTAAGCCTCTAAGAGGGCGCTACACAAACTGCCGCTATAAATAAACTTTACATTGTAAATGTTATTTATTCATTGCTTCACATCAACTTCAATTGAAACGCTAAAGTGTTTTCGAATGTTTTTTCTTTTGAAAAATTACTTCGTAGAATGAGCATTTGTAGAGAATTCAATGTTTCTATGATTCATTAAAGTTATTTTAAACGATGAAATAAGAGATTTGACACTTATATAAGGGAATCGAAATGTTAAATTTCATTTTTAAGTAAACATTATTAATTATTTACTAAGCTAGCGCTTATCATTTTTCTTTCTCATCACCTCTTAATATTAAGTTTGATAGCGGTCAAGCACTAGCTTAATCATGGTAAAAAAAAAACTTAAATTTCGATTTAGATTAACCCTTAATCTAGAAAATTTACCATTGGAATAAACGAGGGGAAGACATGACAAAGTCGCCTAATGCGTCGGATAGGCCAAATATGTACCACGCTCGATACAAATGTATAACGCCATTCACATCGCCGAGTACCGCACAGAGTGGATAGACAGTACGAGATGTGGTCAAGGAGGCTCTCGACCTTCAGCAATGAAGAAAGCACAGGGGAAGATAGAAAAGGCTTTGTTAAAGTAGTAAACGAAATTATTTACATTTTCCTTTTATACGTATCGTTAACTGTCTAGATTTAAAATTATATTTGTACGACAGTGTTTGTGAAAATAATACCTGATAAGAAAAGGTAAATTGAAAAGGTGTGGATGGATAGTGTGAAAGAGGATATGCGTAAGAAGGGTGTGAGTTCAGATATCAGCTGACAGCGATGTATGGAAGAGTAGAACTGTGCCGACCCTCCGTGATGAAAAGGGCAGGTACTGATCATGATTGAGAAAAGCTAACATGAAAAAAGGCGAAAACTGATTAACCTCTAGGTCGTGGACTATAATGTTGCTTATTAAAAATATGTTTGTAAACAAATTTCAATTGATAATTGAAAGAAAATACACTTTAAAATAACCTTATTAATTAAGATTAGAGTGGGCAATGGCACGATTAACCCGCGAATGTAAACAATTAAAGTATTTGGTTACACTTTTATTTGTAGGTCATTTGAAAGACGAATGACCTAGTTAGTTTACAATCTGACCACTTACAAGGAATGTGTAAGCAGTAATTACAAAACAATCTGTTCTAAGTATTAACGATGTTAATTTTATATATAAAAAACTAATATTACATAAACTGAACATAATTGAAATGAGAAGTCAAACCGTAAATCCCACATCCAACTATGAGAATTATTAAGAAGGAAAACTATGCGTTATTGTTAGAGTAACAGGAAAACTTCCAGCCATCTTGTCCTTCCCCTTCTTTTACACGGAAAGGACGGATATGTCGAGAGCATTTGGCAGGAGACGGGACATATAGGCACGGAAACGCTAGTGTACACAATTGGTTTATTAAACATTGACAAGGAAAATTAATTAAATATTCAATTCATAAAGCTAACCTAACAATTTGACATTGATAAAGTAAGCATTATATACGTAAACATAGTTTGCGTGTTAATAAAATAAAAACTTCATTCTCTCAAGTGGAACCCAACGTCGTAGTAACAATTGGGCGCTGTAAAAACAATTAAATTATTAACAACCGAATCTGAATTACAAATTGTTACGCGCTCTGAAAGGGTCATTGACCTATTATTTATTACAGTCATAACTTCAGATCATAGCTGAAAATACGGTCGATGGTATTATTATAGATCTTTGTCCGTCTAATATAGTCGAATTCAATTGAAATGAGAAATTATGCTTTAACAATTCACTAGCAGACAACGTCATTTATTAAAAAATATATGATATAAACAAGTCTGTTTTTAATCGATTTATGATTGCACTTTTAAATAGATAAAACAAAAGAACGAAAAAATACCCCTTTCGAAATGTTTTAACTAGGAGAAATGAATTTGGAAAGGGTTAATTTTTTATTATTTTTTATTTATTTATATATTATGTATTTGCTTTGCAATAAATAAATATAAATGGTACATTTTTTTAGATTTACTACCACACACCGAATCGTTAAGTTTAGCCTGGATTCCTTAATCTGCAATTAAAGACTGAGTGCGACTATAAATGATTGTTTCATGTAATAAATTCATGTTCAGTGTTTCTTATATAATATACCTGGCATAGTAAACTCCGTATCGGAGTGATCAATTAAAATAAATTCGCAAAGTAGGACGTTGCAATGCGCTCGCGCAATTTGCGCATGTGTGCCGGGTGCGGCCGTCCTTGTCGCGCGCGTTCGTAGCACGCAAGCGGGACAGTGACGCACGCGCCCCGTAGACGGACGCTTTCAGAGTCGCTACGCGTTACGTCCGCCATTTTGTGTACCTTTTGTTGATAGATTATTTAGGAGCCTCTTTAATATTTTTTTTGTTTAAACGCCGACGCTTTGTGTTATGAATATTGCTTTCGTTTGTTCCAGTTTTTGATTGATAAAAGGATTCTTCATGGAGATGGTACACCTTAAAGAATAATTTAATCCATGGACAGCGTGAATATACAGACATGTTGAAATTTAAATGTTATATGACATTTAACAACGTGACGTTTTGGAGTTTACGAAGTTCAACTACGTGCGCGTTATATAACGTTTTAATATTAAAATTTGATTTTTTTAAATAGTACATAAAATTTTGAAATAAAAAGAAATATTTAAATTTATTTAGTATTGGTAGAAAATTACCGATTCTATTTGTAAATAAACTAATCCTAATTACGCTAGCTCTAACTTGTAAAACAAAACACGTGTTATTAAATTCTATATGTTTTTTCAAATAAAAAAAGAATTTATGCTAACAATGTTATTAAAAAAAAAAACTTTTCAAGTGTACAGAAAAAAATCAATCGAGAGTTGTGTCGTTTGCTACAACTAGCGCCATCTATGTTATAACTTGGCAAACACGAGAACGGGGCGAGGTAATATAGTCTTAGAGTTATTTATAACGAACAATTTATTAGTGTTCAGGTGTTTGAATTATATTTAAATAATGCTATTTTAATGATTACAAAAATATAATGTTTTATATATAAAAATAGAAAAATGAGAAGGTATATAATGAATGATTGTTTAGTGG
This sequence comes from Papilio gigon, assembly GCA_027563995.1. Lineage (NCBI taxonomy): Eukaryota > Metazoa > Arthropoda > Insecta > Lepidoptera > Papilionidae > Papilio > Papilio gigon. The sequence goes on along the minus strand of JAODUI010000006.1, from coordinate 592,256 downwards.
CTATGTGATACAGTAAGAAGCTACGTCACGCGAGACAGATGCGCATTTGACATTTTGTTTACAAACCTTTATCGTATTAAATTAGACGCAAAACATTCCCAATAGAGTATATTGTTATTACGTAGATTATTTTTAATACGTTGTCCGCCATTTTGTATTACGTTTGCATGGTGTTTGTGTCATTTTATCTGGCAATATCTATATCGGATTTTGAAATGAATACGCAGTTAGCAAACATGTTTTTATATTATGGAAAATATTTGTCCAAAATTTTTACTATCAATTTTTTCTTTATTTTAACAACGAAGTCATAATTCAACACCCCTAGTAGGCAGAGATTTTTAATTTTTAATACGTTCTACCTACTACCTCATTCGTCTATATCGGGTGCCTTTACCGCCCTTTCCAAGCGTCTTAGCAAATTGATGTTTAATCCATTTAAAGTAGCTTAATTATTTAAAATGATGACAGTAATTAAATAAAAAGATTTGAACAATTAAATGCATAAAAGTTTTAGGGATTGTCCATTAATCACGTGAGGGGGCTTTCCCAGAAATCACAAAACATCACATGGTGGGGGTAAAATGATATCACGTGTATTTATTTTGTAACTGATGACGAATATATGATTAATAAATTAAATCAATTCAATCACGATCAACCTATATTTAAAGATATTCCGAAAATTACAATATACTCAATCAAAAATACAAATAATTTTAGATAAATGGGGGTAGTGTAAAACCACAGCATAGCACTAGAGGGGGTTAAAAATGTATAAAGATAACATGATGATAATAACGGACGACCACATTACGCAGCTTTGCAGTCTGGGACGAAAATACTGTGAACCTTTATTAGTTGTCGTAGAAGGCGGACCGCATACTGTGGAAGGCATTAGGAAAGGCCTATGTACAGCAGTGGGTAGACACGGGCTGATGATAATGATGGTTTAGTTAATTTATTTTCAAACACTACCTGACTCGGCACTCAATAAAAATATCATAACATATTAAGTTGGGTCGATACGTAATTTGACTTTAATATCAGTCATTTAAACTTTCGAACTTCACTTAACAAAATCAAAGCTCAGGAAGTTACTATAAGTTCGAACTTGCACAGAAAGAAACCTGACCAATGGTTGTATGAGACCTGAAACATATCTATCGCTTAGTAACACATTTAGTTTTAAAAATATCCACGTTTCTAAAACTACGTCGTACTTAGCTGCGATCCCACCAGATATGAATTGTTGCTGTGTTCGAAATATGCCCATTATTCATTCACTCTCCCCTCAAAGGATAACTTAACTATAATAAAGGACTGAAATCTTTTTTTTTTATTAATTAAATTTAACATGGACCAAAACAAAAGTACCAGGAGTGCATACGTCTTGTGGTATTATAATATTCAAACTTTATGTCTGCTTGATGTTAACAAGCATGTCTGCGCAGTTGCGCCCGGCAAGGGTAGGATCGCGCTGGGGGTCCGCATATCTGTACGCATGTCGTAACCTTGCATAATTCGGATGAAGGAAAATGCACTTAGGAGTGTGACTAATGTGAATCTAGAAATGCATTTAAGTCGCAATACTAAGCCGTTGTGAATTTTGAATGTAAAGATACAACAAAAGTTTCGCTCTGAAAAGTGTCGTGGTCCCGCGCCGGAGCGTCGACCCGCGGCCGTTAACCCCGGCGCACCGCTCGCTACCGGCCGACGACTAAATGGATTTAATTATTAATTTATTCACGTAAATACGTTCAAAACCAGTCATCACTCACCGCTGAATGACTTAACATGGGCAACGTAAGGCTACACTATCATTACAACCATGTAAGGTTGCTGGCTACACTCTTACGTGTAATATGACATACGGAAGTTTTGTATTGAGGTCTAGTCATTTTAGTGGAATCGAAATCGTTAGACGAGTTAGACTTTTGCCTATCATTTAGTCATGACGAAGAAAATTATTTTAAATCTAATTTATATTAATGCAATTTAAATGTAATCTAGAAAACGTTGTTCTAAGCTCAAAGTTCACGAGCGCTGACTATGGTCAACTGTCATATTTTATTTTTCGATTTATACTGGGAAATATACATATTATCAATTCCGCAACAAATAAATAATTTTGATTGTATTTCGACGTTTGAAAATAATGTATATGTCATAAAATTAATTTCATGACGAGACATTGAATCTGATATGCGTATCTAAACAAAATGAAATAATAACACTTAAAAATTTCTAATACAATAATTTCTCATACATGTGGCGAGCTTTAAAGAGTCGCTCGCAATGAGCACGGCCGATAAACTTTTTCTAGGTTAACTCGCAGACCACACGAGGCCTCTCCAATCGACTACGGCATTTCAGCCCTTGTCTATGTTCACGGTAAATCTGACATACGTCTTATTTACTTGAAATACTTACTTTATGTTATATCTCATATGGAATATTGTAATAAGCATTAAAACAGATTAAAATGAGACTTTAATAATAAATAGAACAGAGTTAAAACATCAATTTATCTTAAATTATTAAGGCTACAGTTGTAAATAAAAAAACTATTTATAAAATGTCAAAATGTCATCAGTGTTGTCAACCTAAATAAAATATAACTGAAAAAAACAAAAGTATATTGGGAATAAGACAATATGTTTATGTGAATATTTCGGCAATCGACACCCACGGTATACTAACATTTGAGCAAATTAAAACAAAACAACATGTAAATGAATCAAATGTTCAAAAGCGGCCGCGTCGCGTCCGGCAACCACTCCATAACAATTGTTAAATAAATTGTTACCATCTAGCTTGTAAGTCCCATATGAAATTCTGACAACAGTTTTTCAATTGACTCATATCCTATGTTTAATAGCGTGATAATTTACAGCCTAAAACCTGAAGTCTAGGGTTCGATTTATTAACAGAATTATTCAAATCTGTGCGTGGTTGCCGAGTTCATATATAACAATATTAAAAAAAGGCGCTTTATATTATAGTGCAGATATGAGTAAATAAATGAACACATTTAGTTAAATTAATAGAAAAATTGAGAAGCAAAAGATTAGCGTGGTGTGGACATGTTGTGCGAAGAGATGATGAGCACTTATACACGAGATTGAATGTGGATGGCTATCAAGGTAGAGGAAGACTGAAGCTGTGGATGGATTGCGTGAAAGACGATATGCGTTATGTGTGAGTTCAGATATGACTGCTGACAGAGATGTATGGAAGAGTACATACTGTGCCGACCCTCCAATAGAAAAGGGCAGGTTGATGATGAGTATGATGACATATGAAACAAGGCGTGTTTTATGTATGCAACCATATAGTATAAACAATTTGAATTTATTTCTTACGTACATCCAGTTTCTAGATAACCATAGAAAATTTAAAGTTAGAATGAAAAGTATAACCAATTTCGTATCTTAAACTTTGATTCGAAGTTTGTTCAACTCAGATCGAGTTTGAAACAAGTCGCACGACTTCAGCGAGTTGAGGCTTTCACAACGACTGTCATACGGCCTCTGGACGGAAATTCAGAGAACTTTTACAATATACGAAGTCCAATTTAATTATTTTAGGTACTTTTATTTAAAGTTCCGAGAAAAATCAAAGTAAATTACGACAACTGTTGATAAAGGGAAAATAACAATTTTTTAAAATTTATTTTATAAAGAAAGTATTAGTAGATTTTTGTTAATTTACTAATATTTCTTGTAACTATTCCGGGAAAGATTGAAAAAGCTTGTGTTAGGATATGGTTCACGATAATAGTCGAATTGCGGGATCCAAACCCACGACTGCTCGGTCGGTAGTCCGTACTCATAACCATTAGACTATTGGCGCTTCAAAATAGGTATATATTTAATAGCAATAATATTATTAACTAGCTGTCACGAATTAATTAGAATACGACGAAATACTTAAGTACTAGTTAGATATTCTTCCAGGCTATGTTTTATCTAGACCACATTCCATTCCGATCCATGAAGCTGTTCTCAAGAACTTCTAACAAACACCTTAACTTTTGCAATTAATAAAATTCGTTAGCTAAAACCGTTACTTATTTGATTTTAAAAGTTAAAAAGTTCGTAACGAATATGTAAGACGGAAAATGTTTAAAGTGAAAATAATAAGTAGGGTAGGTATAAAAAGAAAGCTACTGGCAGACTGAGGCAGGTTTTTGAGGACTGTTCCAGTATCAAGGAAGTGTGAGTATAGAGGAGTGAATGCCTCCCTTCTTACGCATATCAGTCAGTCTTCCACTACCTTCGTCATATGCATTTAAATACAGCACAGTGAATATATTAACTAGCAATAATTCAGTTCTTTAACATGTCGATTGATTGTGTATACAACACGCTGTTATGTTTGATTTCCCATTTATAGAGCATGCATTTTAAGTATATTTGAAAAGAGTTAGTGAGACCATACGGCCAGCGCCGCTGTCGCGAACTAGTGGCAAATAATGAAAACTGTAAATCTTCGGCCACAAAGATGAAAGAATTTTGAAGAAAAAGATTTGGTAACGAAGATTTTTACTAGTAGTGTGTTTTTTTTGTGATATTTGGAAATAACGATGTAAGGTTCTACGTCATTTTGTGTCGTATTATTAGTAATAGATAGAGACTTTGCGTTGCAGGCAATAATATTCTAATGTAACAAACATTAAAGTTTAAATTCATAGTAAGTCTATCCATTACATGAACTCTTACTTTCTATATTATTTAATAAATTTAAGGTTCTTTATTTGAAACAAACATAAATCTATACTTTTCAACATGTATAGATGTAAGAAAGGATGTCCGTCTCTCTTGAAGCGAATGTCATCGACTCAGGCGACGTGAAGGGGTGACGTCACGTCCGGCCCCGCCATTGTGCTCGCTTTCACACGCGGGCGGAACAGTGAGGCAGAACAGTAGATAGTACGGTATACTGACATTGTTTGAATACTCACTTATACTTCGTTTCGATCATTCGAAATTGGCTAGTATGGTGTTTTCCGTAATTTATTAAAAATGTGAGCTAATATGAAGTGACATTTTAAAATATGAGAAGATAATGGTGTATTGCTAGCTTAATATAATACGTTTTGTCAGAAATATTTTGAATCGACATGTGTCAACGTAATACAGTGTTTCTATGTAAAGGTTTTGAATTAAAGAAAGGTATAATGAGAAGACAGATGGGTTTTGTTTCCACGTGACATATTGCAACAATAGCAATAATGTATTATACTACTGCACTGTGTAACTGTTCTGCCAGTTCTACCCTCGTGTGAAACAGAATTATGTAATCGAATCAATTGCATTTAAAAATACGCGACATTTGCAAATTTGTTTGATCCAGCGTTAATACTAACCAAAAGCTGTCTGTATGAAAAATAAATCATCAATGGTTGTATACCACCAATCCGAGGGACGCAAGTTTAGGACAACGGGTTCCAGACGAACTGTACCTTCTAAAACTGCAGGAATAATTTACTCGTATTTCGTCAGTGGAAATCCTATTATATAAATAATACTCTGATAAGCAAGTCTATGGTATTCAAAATTTTCAAACAGATTACCCATTCAATGCAAAGTGAATGACGAATGCTAAGGTTGCAACACAAAGCCATTGTCCTTCACTGACATAATGTACAATCGCAACCGTTCGCGGTGTAACTCTTATAAAAATTGCCTGGTCCGTTCCGTCTCAAATATAAACGAATGAGGAGCACAAACACCGGAATAATAGAAAAAGTAATAAGTAGTAAATAATAGCAATTAGTCGTCAACCTGCTCTGACCACTGAACGACATTTTTCTCACAAACATATGTAAAACGGCATCCTATTGGCTACTGCCCGCGTCATAGATTCATATAATACGAAATACCCAGCGACTGTAGCTTTCAAGATGAATCACCGCGAACGGACGCATCGATACAAATAAAATGTTATTCAAATCTTTATCACAAATCGTTGACCGCTCGACTTCTATATGGATACGAAACTATTTAGTTATTTCAAGAATAATTGTAGTTGAATTCTTACCACCGTCACTTCTGCAACCTGACGGCAACGGCACATGTGACTGGAGATTTTCTAATTCAAAGTTACGAAGCTTTAAGTAAGATATAGAAAAGCTTTTGTTTTCCTGCAAATTACTATCCGACTACGTTTAAATACTTACCAAATGTCAATTAATAATCGCTAATCTTACCTGGAAAGGAATTAAACAATGTATTTTTTGGCTAAAGATATAATAGATACGTGAGGTGCCCGGTCGCGAATGTGTTGTCCGTGACCGTGTTTGTTAAATTATTTGACAATATACGTTTTTGTTTATTGCTCTCGTTTATATACATCTCTATCAAGAAAAAATTTAGACAATCGGCAATTCTTATTTATTTTTTGAATAACCAATAAATTTTTAAATCATTCGCAAAAGCAATGTTCTTTGCAAAATCTAGGACTCCACCGTCCGTAGATAGATCGATGTAAAAAAAAACACAGCCTACATCCGGTTTCTCGACATTACAAAGGCACTTTCTAAAATATAAGATAGACACAATTGCATTTAAATTTGAACCAGCAAGAAATTTTAGGATAGACGTTTATTGTTTTTGATGTTATTACGTCGATGTTACAAATTTTCTTTTGCAAGAATTGAAAACAACATCGAATCAAACGCAAAATTATGCAGGAAAAATAACTATTAAGTCAAGGTAAGCATTTCCTTTCAGTTATCTGATATGTTGAATCAATACGGGGTTAAATTAACAACTGCAGCCTCATTAAAGTCATAGCTAGCGTAAATAGAATTATGATGTTCAACTAACATCTTTAATTTTAGTTTAATTATGTTTATTTTTCTTTTTAATTTCTACCAAAAGTTATCACCAATGACAGTCTAGGCACAAGAAAGATTTCAACGCATTTTCACGCAAGGTCGTTTGAAAGTCATTAGAAACGTCGCCTCCTCATATATGTCCCCATCGAGAGGCTCGGAGCTTACGAACGATAGGGATGCTAGGCTTTAATTAACCACGCTGGCCTAGTGCGGGTTGGTCGACACACATCGTTGAAGTTTTTTTCAGATATACACAGGTTATAATGTTGTTTTCTTCGTTAGTATAACAACATAACTCACGCTCTTATAACGCGAAAGGGTAGGCAGAGACCATTTGAAACAATTCTGACCAACGTCCGTCGCTTCTACATTCATACACCTACGCATACATACGCACACTAAAGATTGCTACATCATTTTGTTACTTAACCAACCGACAACTAACGCCATCTAGTGTAAGTAACTTGAACTATGAAGTGAATCGTAAAAGAGCAAATTAAATTGCCACCACAAAATAAGATTAAATCACGTCGCTTCTGAGAATTGAAAGAATTAAAAAAACAACCCTATCTATAGATATATCATCAATGGTAGCCATTCTGAAGCACAGGTGGAACAGAAAACAGCCCTTCGTGGGCTTTTTGCTTGGATAAATCTCTCAGTATTGTGATTTACGGTACATCACTATTTAATTATTACATATACATTGCTTTTACTATTAAAATACAAGACACAGACAGTATTCCACTTCCACTGCTCCATTTCAACACAAATTCTGCATGAGAGTGTAATAAGATAGACAATTACCTTGAAATGTTGCTGGGCCGCCTGCTCCTCGGCTTCGTAGATGTGTTTGATATTCTCAATGCGCATCTGTTTCAGTATGCCGGCCACCTCGATCCTGTACCACAAACAATCAACTGTTTAGTCATTAGAAAATGTGCCAATCTTTATGCTCCTCAATACCTAGGTTTTGAGATACTTTTATTTTCTTCACAAGAGGATGCGACCTCAGGATTTTATTACGCTAAAGAAAATCTGGATAAGAAGTTTTATTGTAACTAGTGTGACATTATGTGCCAAATTAAAAAAAAAGGAGTAATTAGTCTATGCATTTTCTACACAATGTTCTGCATTTGTTTGAAATATTCGTTAAGTCATTTGAAGATAAATTGTATTAGTAGTAAAATGTAATTACTTATAGTAGACTAGATGGTAGCTGCACACGGCCAGGTAAATGAGACTAATTGATAACTTTACAAAATTCAATTCATATTTTAGAAATATCAATTTATGCTAACTTAATGCCATACAGGTCCTTAGCTAGATATCGGTGATTTCAACCTGTTCCTATAACATACCTGACTCTCATATTCTCTTGCAACCGTCTCAATGGACCAAGGTACTCCTGTGAACGGCCGCCTCGGACCTCCGCAAGCTGGTACTCCACATGCTTCACCCTCTCATTATACAGCTGCTCCCTCAGCAATGAGAATTGATGCTCCAGGTTTGCTGGAAACACATGTGTTATAAATTAAGTATAAAGAATTGTTTTATTTTATTACCATGGCAAACAAGGTCTTAAGGCCTAGTTTGATATCATTACAGTCAACAAACTTCTTATAAGAGTTTACAATTACATTTTACTGACATAAACAATATGTTTACAGTTACTTAATGATAAGTAAAAATCTATAGAGTTATGTATAGTCTACAAAAGGTACAAAAACAACACCCATAAAAAATAAACCTAGAAACATTCAGTATAAAACATTTGTGTTTAGAAATATCTTAAAGGTTTATGGCAATGAAGTAAACTTTTGAAGCAAAACAGAGTCTATGTAGTTCCAGGAAATTGCAAAGTTTTCGAATTCGAAATGCTATTAGGCCGTACCTGCCCCAGAGAAACAGAAGTTTATACTCTAATGTTTGTAAACATAACCTCAATACGTCAAGTCAACTTACACAAATTGTCGAGACACTCGTTGCGCCGCCGCTCACACTCACTCTCGTCCATCTCCGAGGAGTCATCGGAATCCGGTTCATCAGCTTCTTCAGCACTGGAATCACGATCTGGCCCTCTGGAAGATCCACCAGATCGTTCAGTGTCCCCGCCAGACAAATCGCCATCCCCATCGCTATCTCCTTCCACCTTCATTGAAGGCATATTGATGGAGAATAAGATTTCAAACAAATATCAGAGTTTGAAGAATAAATTCCTTTATGTTGAAACTTTCGCTCCGTTCCAATTTTTTTATACACAAACAGAAGGTAAAATGTCATACGTCAAATGTAAACGTCACGGTCATAGACGTCAAATAATGTTGTAACCATAGGTTATAGAAAGTGGATTAATTTCGGAGCAAGTTGTCTATGCTTCAAAATTGCCATATCACTATCAATTTTGGTACTAATTTGTAATAGTGATGATAAACTTTGTCAGATTGGATTTGGTCGCTAAATTTTGTTTTTTAACTCTACAATCGTATTAAGACGAGACAGAACTCTTTTAGTAAATACATTAATTACTCAGTCATTTTTAAGAGACATTATTGCCCATTTTTATTTATTTATTTATTTATTATTACAAACATATACATTCAGATAGGATGAGCGATGGGGCCTGTCATAGTGAAAAACTGTGCGACAGGCGCCGACGCCTTTCCATATACAAGGGAACAAATTATAGCATGTGCAACTGCTGTCCATGTTTCGTGTGTTTATAAGGTTGCGTGAGTGTTATTTGTGGGAGTGTGAATGTGTAAGTGTGGTTGCGTGAGTGAAGGGTGAGCGTGTGTGTAGTGCATGCGTACTTGTGACAGTGTATTATTTGTATGTGTTGTTCTCATTTATTTATCTGTTTGACCTAAGTAAATTTTCGGTAGTTTCATAACTCAGGTTTACCATATAATGCATAACAGCGCGTTTACACTTTTTAGTGGAGTGAGGGTAGATGTTGACATCTTAATTAATTGAATTGTAAAGTCGAGGTCCCAAGACAGAGTAGTGATGGTCAGCAATATCGGTACGAAATTTTACACATTTGAAGATAATATCTTTACGCCGTTTATCAACTACGGTATTTACAAATGGGACAGCTTTATGTTGGCGTAATACTGTTTGTAGAACAAAAAGTTGCCTTACGGTTAAAAGATTCCAGTCTTTGTACAAAGTTGAACTAGGATAGGTGAAAGGTTTACCCAGCATAATTTTTAGTAAAGCTCGCTGCGCTCTTTCCAATGGTAACAGGTTGGTTCGGTAGGCGCCACCCCACACTGTGACACAGTAACTTATACTATAAAACATTTATTATGTAACACCTTAAATGAAAAGGCCACTCTTAAACCCCAACATAGTATAGATTTTGATATCTTAAAGATGTTCAGTTCAATCGTTTCAGAATACGGTCGTTAATACCACCGACTCGTTCTGGCAGTTTACGTTAAACCGTAATAGCAAAGGTGTCAAGGCTTTATATGACTGAAGGATCAAATATGAAAGTTCCACAAGAAAATGTATCATTATTAAATACCATATAAATAAGCAGTTCTACAAGACTTTCATATAGACAAAACAATTACTAATATAGTATTTTAAATACATATGCAAATCTAAATATTAAATAGTAAATATTATTTCGATAGATTATTTACTAAATAAATAATCACAAACATGATGACGTCTGGTCATCAATCAATTAATCATTAAAGTCTATAAAAATAAATAACCTGTCATACTGTCAACATTTTAAAATTTTTCTAAAGAACACTATTTATTTCCATAGAATACTACAACTATATCTGTAAACATCTCTATAAAGCTAATTAAGATTTGTGGCGCTTTTGAGAGCTGATGTAAACTGTTCTTTCTTATAAGAGAAAGGGACAAACGAGCAGCGGGATCACAAGGGTGATCATCATCGACGCCCATAGACATCTGAAATACCAGAAGTACCACAGATGCGGTCGCGGCCTTTGAGAAAGAGGTACGCCCACTTCTTGAATGACCCTCAGTCGTATTGGTTTGAAAATAACATAAGGACAGACCATTCAACACCGCAGTGCGCGGCAAGAACTTGCACAGAAACCGTACTGTTGTGGAATACCAACCATCAAGATGGTATGGATGGAACTTGGCGGTTCAATTGTTAACTAAACCCACCTGTCATGTTGTATGAGAGCAATAGAACTCGCGACTAGATCTTCAAATTGCTTCTCGC
>JAODUI010000006.1:541661-570556 GCA_027563995.1 Papilio gigon | reverse complement strand
GCATGCAAAGAGAGCTGTCTTTTAGATAATGGACTTATTATTTTTTCTTTAATATTTGGTATTTAACTCCTTAAGCTATTGCAGTGCAGACTGCAGCCGCGAGAGGGCCGCTATCACATCCTCGTAGTCTGCAACAAGGATTAGAACTGTTGTCTAGAGTAAAGTACAGGGCTGGAGGAATGTTTTCTCTTGTCCTATTCAAAGATAGCATAATTTTGGAATATTTGTCGACGAGCGACGAACTAGAATATTTCTTAGTACAATTAAGCTGTGTATTGATCGACGTTACGATGTGTAATGTGTAATGTGTAATGTGTGTAACCTATGTAAAGCATTGGAGAAGGCCTCTCCGTACCATCAGTACGAAAACTGTCTTCAGCATTTGAAGTAATATCACATTTAGATGAGAATCTAAGATATTTATATAAAATTGATTGCTTGAATTATGTGAATCGGCAGACAAACAAAGGACGATCAGATTGGTTACATAAAGGCATTAGTTTTTTCGTAATTGATGACATTACTATGAAGTTCCATGAATAACCAAAACATATTGATCAAACAGTCCTTGGTAGACAGAAGATTAGACGAAGTATTGTAATTCTCTTATCATTGACATCGAGAAATAGATTATCTCATCGCGTAGTTTATCGGTTGGTATCAGAGTGACGACTGCCCACTTGTTTTACTTTACAGATTTATCGTAATCAGTGGAAAATGATATCAGCTGTTTAACATAACATATTGAAGTCAATGTGTATCCCCGGTAAATCGCTAGTCCCGCCCATTTGTAATTTGTCTAATGAAAAAGTGATTTCGATTTGTTAGGACGGTGTTTCGTGGATCATTTTATTACTAGGTATATCTCGGACTTATGGAAAAATATATACTGTGCCGATCCTCTATTGGGAAAGAGGTTGATTGTGATTATGTGTTTTAGACTAACTGGATCAGAGTTCTTTCTGCTTAGTTGTTAATTTTTCTTTTATAAAGCTGCTATAAATGCAAGCGATGGCGGTCATCGCTGATGTTGCAGTTACAAATAATTAAAAGTGCTTACCAGAAGGTTAGGGACCGTTCAAGTATTACGTAAGCACTATAGGAGGCGGGAGGTCTTTCCTTTGCTTATTCATGATGACATGGGAGGTGGGGGAGTCTACAATATGATCAAGTCAGCAGTAGTTTTTACTTTTTTAAACATATTGGCAATCAACACATTTTCTATGCTTGTAAAGTAACGAAAACGAATTACAACTGCAGCTCATGGGTCATTAAAAAAATTAGAATACGTCAGCATGGGGCGGGGTGTCAGAGCTTTGTCTACTTTTGCTGTTTAGGGGGAAGGGCGGGGTTAACACTTGTCATAGATCTGCTTACGTAATATTACAATGGCCCCTAACAGAAAGTATTAAGAAGTCTTACTTACCGATAACAGTATACAATGGTGAGACTTCATCAATATCTTCTTCGTACGCGTCATTGACGAAGGCAGTGCCCGCGGGCGTGGACTCCAGCGCCTGCAGCTTGTTCGAGCCGCGCAGCGACGTGCGCAGGAACTCATTCTGGGCTGCGATCCGCTCTTCAGCTTCTTTACGTTGACGTAATTGTTCCTGGAAAAGAAAGACGCGTTAGAAAACAATTACATTTTAAAATGTCCAAGGACCTTTTATGGGAAGTAATCGATAAATGTCAACATCTGCAACACCAGCGAACTGCGGTGTTGCTGGCCGGACGAGATTCGATCGCTTTGAAGGACCATAATTCGTAACGATTTAACAAATGTTTGCTAACTGGTAAATTGTTTTTTCAAATAATTAATAACAGTATTAAATTATTCATAACTCTATATTTGTATTAGGATCATAGTAATTAAGCAAAGCGGGAGCGCTAAAGTCGCTGCGAAGCCCCGCATTATTCAATTCGAAGTTAAGACTCTGTGATGACGTCACGTTTCGGCGCGGGGAAGGCATTCCTTGTGTAATTGATTGCATGCACAGGTCTTCTCTTGTGTAATGTCTTTGTTATCCGAAATACTTGGAATTTAAGTTATATTTTATATTTTTTCGCTACTTAGAAAGACTGTAAGTATTATTATATCAATAATTAACGTATGTTATCATCATCAGCTCACTACACGTCCCCACCGAAGGACTCAGAGCCTACCCTATTATTAGGGGTGACTAGGCCATAGTCATCCACGCTGGTCCACTCCATGTTGGTGGACTTCACACATATCTTTGAATTTCTTTGCCGGTATGTGAAGTTTGCATCACAATGTTTTCCTTCACCGTAAGAGAGTCGGATTATGTATATAATCAATTTGAAAATTGAAAAACACATTGGTACATGGCGGGGTTCGATCCTGGACAATGTTGAGAACGGTCCGATGCGGTCAAGCGCTTAACAACTGCGCCATCGACGCTCTTAACGTATATACATTTAATTAAATAAATAAATGGCATATATTTGCAATGTCTCAATGTGATACAGGCTTAGCGTGTGCGAGCGGGACGGCGGCAATCGTATGACGTCAGTGCATTTGCGTCACTGAATGCTGTCTACTAGGGTTGTCGATTGAATAAAAAAAATCTACTCGAAACTTTTTAAATTAAAGAATTATAGATAAATTTCACAAAAATATACATATTACATATTTAATTAACTACCAATTATATTCGTATCTGTATATTCTAATAGTAGATCCGCGCCAAGTAAATTTATTTTAATAACTCGCATACATTTTGATGCGGTGCGAGTCGCACAATAAATAATTGATTATGTTCCTTAGTACATATAACAGAACAATTATCACTTTCTAATATTTGATAGGATTGTTTTTAATTATGTGAACCCTAGCTGTGAGAGCGACAGAACATGTCGGCCTCTGGCGCTGTAAAACGAACGCGTTTTAATTCAACAATTGTAGAAATAACGAAGTCTATGGGTCTTACCGAATTTTAAAGTAGACTGCAGATATTCGTGTTACTTGAAATCAGCAGTATTTGCTAATAAGCTAAATTTTACATTCACATTTCATCAGTCCTTGTCTGCCCACTGCTGGACATAGGCCTTCCCCAACGCCTTCTATAGTATGCGGTTTTCTTACGCATCCAACCACTTAAGACTCATGTAATTGTTTTGTTTTCTGTGATATGAAAAATAAAATATAAGTAGATTTTCTTAATTTCCTAATATTTTCTGTGACCATTCCTGGTAAGCTTCAAAAATTTGTGTTAGGATATGGTTCACGACAATAGTTGAATATACGACCGCTAGATCGGGAGTCCGTCCCCTCAACCATTAGGCTATTGACACTTCAAATGATGTTAATAATGTTTAAAAATTTTATACAATTTTTACTTTAAAAAACATTAATAATTATATGTCCAAGTCTTAGAGTAACGGCAACTCCGGTATATAAGCCTAATCGTGTCTCTAATAAGTCAGTTTAATTTCACTAAAGCAATGTTACATCTGAGAATGTCTGAGGTCGCAGCCTTGCTAATTCAGTGAAGCATATTTTATTGTAGCGTTGACATTCCGGTGTGCAATGAACGATATACTCAGCGGAGCGAACACTTCAGCCCGCCATTCCCGCCTTTTTCCTGCCAATGACGTCTGACATCGTTTTTTTAGTGTGCTCATTTGCATGCAAGGGGAGGTAGTCCGAATCTACCCGTCTCTCAAACACCAAGATTCTTCCTCATGGCAACCTGAACTTTCGACACCGCAGATCTAAACATAGAGCGCTAACTTACGTACCACTGGCGCAGATTTTTAAGCCAAGATGTTCCTCTTCTGCCTCGGCTCCTTTTACCAAACATTCAATGGTAATTTGTGACAAACACAACACCAAGACGCTAGTCGGTAAAAACTGCTATATTTAAAATATGGGATGAGAAATAATTTGTCATTTTTCTTAGAGTAAGAATATTATTGAAACTTTTTGAATGAAAACCATTGACTCGGGGACTCTCTAATTAATTATGAAAAAATAGGGACTTTCTACTGCTTTAGTTTTATCTGGGGCTAAGCTGTGCGAATATTATTTTTTATTCTACGCTTAGTATCGAGGTTACATTTGTATTGTGTAGAAACTAAGTGTAATATGTCATAAAACAAGAACAACACGGCGTGGGAAAACATGGTTCGGACAAACAATACTCACCGAATAGGCCTTTATCCTTTCTGGGTCAACGTCATGCTGCGAGCGAGCCTGCGCCCGCGGCGATGACGACACCATACTCTAGATCACGATCGCTCTACCGACACTCTACACTCTATGACCAACGTTCTACGCTCTATGGCTAACGGTTTGTCCACTTGTGGCGCGACGCCATGCCGTCGTGACGTGCGCACTAAAGAGGCTGCCAGTTAATTACAATAAACTTTTTTGTCGGAAATGACGAATGATCGTACAACTGCCTCAAGCCACGTCAGGTCGCGACCGCTTTCTATATTTACGACACCATTAATTACGCTTAAAATGAATTCCTCGAATACGATTGGCTAAATATTTGTCTTTGTTACATGTACAACGGTTTTGTGGTTTAAAATGGTATTTATAGCAGATATACGATCCATAAACCGACACAAAAAGCGTGTCAAAGTGTAATTTTAAAAACCACACGATAGATTATCTAACGAGATATATTCAGCCTATCTAGTTTTAATGTTATCAAATTTATGAATACTAATTAAGGCATACGCTATAGAAAATCCTGCAAAAATATTGCTAAAAGAAACCTTTAACATTACCAGCACAATTTCAGTAAAATACTAAAGTTGTTTTAATTTATATTCACGTAGCTAAATACGTTACGAGTGAATTATACAAAATGTTGCAAGACGTTTCGGGCGAACAATACTTGCGTCAGAATGTTGCACATATGTTTGGAAGTTTTTATTGTATTGGGCTTACTTTGGATAACAATGATTTTATATGCATAAGCATAATCACATAAACGATGGACAATCGTATAACTGGATATACATCTACGGTACACGTTTCGTGACTTTTAAGACAAACGCCTTTTAGCTACTTTTTTGATATATTGTTGTTTCAGCATTGTCAATAATACTAACAAGGACGACAATATGTCTTCGGGCGAGTTTTCCTCTGTTGAAATCTCACAGTGTCATTCTATAGCCCAAACGGCTTAACTTATTTTCATTTAGATTTATTTGATTCCTATTTGTTTCCAGAGTTCCACGTTTGATATTATTTATAGACAATGTTTATGCTTATTTTACGTTATTATTAGTTTGTTTCCTAGAATTTATAAGTTTTACATAAAGATGGTAATGATAACTTGACATTCTAGTCAAATTTGAATAGATCAAAGTATGAAAATATTTTTAAGTATGTATTAAAGTTAATTTTAAATGTGAGTAAACTATTTTGGTTCAAGTTAAGGAAGGTCAAACGTTTCGTTAATAGAATGTTACATTAGAGCGAGCGGCCGCAAGGTCAGTACAACGTTTAATATCTTTTGATAATACATTTTCAATATAAATTCCATTCTACTAAATACTTCATTTTATAGAATGAACAGAATGTATTATCGCTATAAAATAAAGGAATAAGGCGGACTCAGAATCATTAATGACTGACGATTCGTCTCACTGAAATCAACTGAAGATATCTTAAAATTGTAGAGATATTAGGTTTTTACAAGTATTTTCAATTGAAAAAGTAACATATGGTTGGAATAAACAAAACTAACTAGAGTGACGCAGCGACCCGAAGCGTGTCTTGTCCTCCGACAGTAAAAGCGTCCAACTATGTCGATCTCGCACCATCGCGACGCAGGCCTGGACTTGCAGCTCTCTGTCAGGTCTTTTTTTCTCTTTTTGTTGGAATTTCATATTTGCAATATGAAAGTGTAATAATATTTTATCTGTAGAGCTTGATATAAGAAGATTTCGACATATAATATGAGTTATCAGTACTCGATGGTTCCGATAATGATCTTCCTATCTAGTCCAAGCTGTCGATGCTGGTTCATTTAAGAATATTGGGAATGTTCGTTTCAGTATGTCATTTAAAACAGACACAAACACACACATACACAACACAGGGATGAAGGTATTTTATTTCTTACTTAATGTAAATATTAGCAAGTTTTTGTTAATTTACTAATATTGTAGCTTGTGATAGGATATGGTTTACAATAGTTGTATGGCGGGATTCATCGAATGAATTTCATGACGAACGTTAGTTTTATCGATATTGCAGTTTTACTTTAAAATAAAAATTGAATTCCGGACGCACAGTTGAAGTGTAAACCCCGGGCTCGCTGTAAATATTTTTACAATTGGACCGTCGCGCTTTTCATTAACTAGACAGTTGCGATTTAATTAAAAATATCGATGTTTCCACGTCGCCGTACAAAATCCGTTAATTGTTTTTGTGATACTTGTAAATAGAAATATATTTCGATACAAATTTAATCAAAAATAGAAAAAAAAAACGTAATTACTAAATAGAGGTAGAACACAAAACATAAAAATGTGATCTTAAAAATACCTCATCTCCTTGATATTTGCGACAAAGACAGAAATGCTTCAACCTGTCAACAGAACTACAACATCTGGATGTGTCCAACAAATAAGCGTTTAAAGTCTGCAGCACTTTCGCCATATTCACTTTAAAAACAAAACACTACGGCACATTGCGCGGGAAAATGACATTGACAGTTGTTCTCTTAAATTTCGACAATGAATTGTTTTTGGTTGGACTTTGTTTGCCTTATCAGAAAACGTGCAAACGTTGGAGAAATAATGCGAGCACTGCCGTTATCACACAGGCTATCTCGATCCTCGGGTTTGTCACGGTAGATATAACTAGGGTTGTCGATTTTTCATAAGGTAGCAAACGAGTAGTAAAGCAGCTGTCAGCTGTCTTCCCAAAAATAGTGTAGTCATCGTTACCCGTGGCAATAAATTTAAAGGATGCAGATACGGCATACCTTGTAGCCAGAGGTTAGTATGTAGAAAACGGAACATAACCCTTTTCGATACATCCCCTCCCCTACATCTTCCTTTGTGATTTACACGTTGCATATTAAATAGGACTTTAAGATCAATAACTTTCCATCAAGATGTTGTAAAAAATAAGTAGTTCGATTTCGTCTTTTCGTTGTTTTTCAAGGAATTAGTAATTGAAAGTCGTGTCTGCGTTTGTTGAAAATTGACAGCCCTAGATATAACTTGCGATGTTTTGTGCGGACGATAAAGTGTTTTACGGCGCGCGTTCGCCACGCCGCTGTACGTATATACAATTTTATAAAGGATCTTGAAACTTTATTTGTTAATATACACAATGTAATCAAGTATAACATAGCAAGGTAGGTGCAGGAAGTCATTATTAACTAAACATGTTCTAATAACTGATCAATGTATTTTGCTTAATAAACAATGGTGAGACAGGACCTTTAAGACTGAGTCCGAATTTTCCCCACTCTCGGAGATCGCAAGGTTCGCCATTGATAGGTCACAGAAGACATCATCCATCATCAAGAAACAATGGTGCATTTCCACTTTGAGATTACATGACCTATGGAGAAAAGTTGATCATCACAGGTGATCATCTAATTTACTCCGTAGGTGCGAGATACATTGATTATACTAATGTTAGATGCAATAGTTTAAAAAGATAAAGAGATCTAGATGACATTTGAACAGATATAGATTATTTAAATATAGAATACCGTGAGGCCTACTAATTAAATCTCATTTTATCTACGCCCGGTCAAAGTTATTTGACATTAAATCGAATTTCAAATAATGGGTGGGTAGAGTTTTTTTATGCTCTTATCGACATGGATATAAATGTACGGGATATACAGGGTGTTTAATAATTCTATTAGTGAATCAATTTACTATTACAATCCCGCGTTATCTGCGCACCGAGCTCACTCGCTGAATTAATAATGTGATTGATAGAACCAGAATTGTGAAATAAGCAGAGACAATTTTTAGAGTGAATTAAATTTATTTTAATTAACACACCAATGTTAATAATAAACCAATTAGAATGGAAGTCCATTGTCGGAAACGTGACATGTGGAAATCCAAATAAGAAAAAAATATCTCTAAAAATACGTTAACCTAATCACACACTTTTAATTAAACAGTCGGATTGTACAACTAAAATGTTAGTTTGTGCACAAAATTGTGAACTGAATTAACTGACATACACAAACACACGCAAGTTTAAACTTATACGAGGAGTTTGCCTGCTCCGTTAAACCGGAAGGCTTTACGAAATTAATTTGAATTAAGAATGGGTTCTTAACCCTTTAACCGCTAAGGTCGGATATATCCGACAAATATTTTCGTGTACAATCCGCCATTGTCAGTTAAATCTAGTAAATACTAGATGATATCAATGTTGACATGTAACAGTTAATATAACATATAACCACGCACTAATTGTTAGCATTAAGAAACGCGGGGGAGATAGTAAGTCATTGTTAATTTCGTCTTCACGAATTCTTGTCGAAACGTAATTACATAAATTTGTTAAGGTATGTATAACCGCGCAATTTTAATATCGAAACATTTTATTAAAACATTATTGAAATTGTCTACATATTTTTTTTACGAGTTAGGGTCCTTCAAGAAGCAAGCGTACCCCTTTCTCAAAGGCAACGCATCTGCTCCTATCGTTGCAGATATCCATGGACGTCGACGACCATCTTTGAGATCTCGCCGCTCGTGCCCTCTTCTCTTATTTAAAAAAAATATGAGGGTTTTTTTTGTTTGTTTTTGACATCTATAGATGTGTTTTTACTCTTTTATACGTATATTTGTGTTTTTTAATTTATATTTGTTTATTTTATACACAAGTGCGAGTAAAAACATTATTAAAAAGTAACATGTCATTCAATTAATAAATTCTTTTTAAATGATAAAAACTTGTCAATGCTTATTGGGGTCCAGCTGCAGAGAACAAGTTAACGCAGGTGATCTGTCGACCTAGGTAACAAATACAAGAGCAAACACATGTCAAGGTATCCTTGTATACGAGGATACCTTGACATGTGTCTTAATTAGACGATGTTGCCACAGTCTACAACTATCATGGGATCGATTGTGTTTTTGTGTCAAATTATTTGATACCACTATGTTTGACGATATCGTTTAAAATGTTTGATGAATTTTGATCAAACAAATTTGATAAAAAAAAAATTAACCGTACACAGAATGCTTAGCTGTTTAACATTGTTTTGTGATGAAATAAAAATCGGTTTGTTATAATTCATTGTTGTGAACACATATAACAAGTCTAGACTAGACCGTAACCGGCCACGCTGGGTTCGTGAGGTTTGACGTCACAGACATCTCAAGTATGTGCAGGTTGCATCATAATTTCATAGTTAAATTTATAAAAGAGTTTTAATAGAACACGGGCGAGGAGCGTGTATTTAAATATTTAAAGAAGCTCTCGCTATTACGACTCTAGGTATAAATTAACAACCTCTTTCGTGAATAAAACGGACGTTATATACATAACATAGTGTTAACAATAATCGCATTTCGCCGGGATTTCTTACCTAACTTACGGGCCCGTAAGCCCACGTAATTAAGAATAAGCTCGCATTTTGCATAATTAAATTTTTTGTTTACCTTTTTATGCGAAGCTAAAACTCGTGCGTATGGTGAACAAATTAAATAAAATTACAGTAAGTGGTACACTTGTGAACGGTTTAAAAATAAACGTTCAATTAAACCTTCATGCGTCGAGTCGAGGTTGCCAGGCTGTTTAAAATATATTTGTTTGAAGCACACATGTTTAATGTTTCATGTTTTAATCATGTCTACAAATGGTACGTTAGTATAGTAGCGATCTATGT
Organism: Papilio gigon; assembly: GCA_027563995.1. Taxonomy (NCBI): domain Eukaryota; kingdom Metazoa; phylum Arthropoda; class Insecta; order Lepidoptera; family Papilionidae; genus Papilio; species Papilio gigon. The sequence continues at coordinate 560,696 of JAODUI010000006.1, read as the reverse complement.
ACGGTCTGAGCTTAATTTCTATTTGATTTGATATTCATTTTGATTTTGTCATAAACAACCTACTGAAATCTCCTTAGTACATAACATAGCAATTTGCGATGCAATGTTTAACAAGTTATTTAGTATTAGTATTTTCACATATAATGTGCAGCGTGAGTAATTGTGGTCTAGGGAAGAGTCATTAACTATTTAGCCGGCTTACGAGCGGCTAGGGTTGCCGCAAGATGTTTTAGTGTCCTGTTATTGTAGCATCGGTTAAGGTTAATGAATTTACGAGAAACTTGTTTGTTCCTACATTTTTAATTCGAAGCTTGTTTACTCTGGATTGGTAGCTTGATTACAATAGGTACATAGGAACAACATCAGTCACATGTCTCGTGGGATCCTAAGAGATGAAGCTCTTTTCGTCCCATCGGTCACATCGCAATAGTAAAGTCGATGTCCCGTTTATAATTTATTTCTTTGAAACTCCATTTTTTTTGTAATTCATTTGTTATTTGTTATGTAATTAGAATCCTGACAGCTGTCAGTTTAAAAATTCATGTTATGGATCCGTTGGTTGGCCGGCCGCGCCCCCGGGTTAATTATTGCACGGATTTTTTTTTATAAATACATACGCAATTTTCTAGTATAACAGATAAATTTATGAGGAATGTTACAGAGTAGTTCGTTGTAATTTAATTATAAATAGTATATATAGTTATGTAGTCTGTAGATACGTAATCCTATACCCAAAAGTGTGACAAAAAATGGCTCCGAACGCCTTTTGGGGTAAATCCGATGATCATGATGAATTCTTGTGATCCCGCGGTTAGTTTGCGTTCTTCTCATATAAAAAAGAAATTCCTTCCGTGTTGACATTTCCAATAATGTCATTTCGATTCTCGATTAAACAACACAACCTATCTATAGGTTATATACCTATTGGTATATGTATACTTTTTAAAATTACAATATCTAAGTTTTAATTTTTTTTTACAACAGGCAAACGAGCGACCACGGGACCATTTTTTTCTATAATAAAATTGTTCCTTCTCTGAACATTATTGAAATATAGGCAACATTTATACGAAGTGTGAAAGTTAATACAGTAAAATGTTATATAAAGTCTATGTAATATGGAAAGCTAGATCCACGTGCACGATGTTATTTACGCGGGTACATGCTGTATATAACATACGATGATTGACGTTACGTCGGCGCCGCGCTCATACGAGTGTGTCGAGAGCTTTATCACTTAGGATGTTAACACACTGAGTACTCTACTCACTTTGAATATATAGCTAATTTTATCAATATTATAGATGTGATAGACGATCTAATGGCGGCCACGGTTGGGGACAGGGAGTGTGGGGCGTCCTCCCTCTAGGTGGACCGACTTAGTGCGTCCGCAGGAAGTTGTTAGTTGCGGAAGGAGGACTGCATATTGTGGAAGGCTTTAGGAAAGGCTTATGTCCAATGGGCAGACAAAGTGATAATGATGATGAGAAGACCTAAGACTGGGTGGGGCGGGATTGAGTTAGTTGGATACTTTTATTCTCGGAAGCCAAGATTACTGAACAAGGATCACTGTGGAAGGCGCTGGGAACGGCCTGTGTCCAACAGTGGGCAAACAAAAGCTGATGATACTGTATATGGTTCTTATTACAACCTATCACCAGCTAAATGGATAGCGTTAAATTTTCTAATAGATGTAGAAGAAAAGAAATATTTCTTTTATGCCAGCATTACTGTCTTAATATTCTTTTTCATTACTGTTGTTGTACATAAAGGTATGAAACATTTATACTTGTTATACCAAAGTGTCTAAGCCTTTATAATCACGTCTGTACGTAAGCCAGAGCGCAGTTTAATTTACATCATCAGAGAGTAATTTGTGACGTCGAGCTATGACGTCAGTACGTGCATATATCAACGAAATCCGATAACCGCTGACAGTACGTTTTGAGATTACAAAATTGATACGCAAACCTGCGTCTAAAATTGTTACCATTATTAGATTCCTCTAGCTGTACCGACGTGTTGGAATTTCAAAGTCAAAACAATTTGTAACTTACGTACTCGGAGACTCAATTTAGTCTACCTAACGTGAGTTATTAATTGTTTATTTAGTACGGAAAACTTATTGTTAATTTATTATAACAAAATTTACATTCAAAGACTGTTAATACAATCATTGTGACTCTGAGTGCGGTAGTAAGGCGAATATGGCGTTGCAACATAAATGGTTAAACAATTGTGAATCAAAAAGTTCAATACAAAACAGGCATTCTCTTGTGCCGAGGCGAGCGCTTTCACAATTGTCTATCTCACAACTTTGCGAAGGAGGGAACGAGACAAAAAGCGGTAGGGTGTCCATTGTTTCGACAGATAAGAACTGTCCAGACAACGGCGATGCCGACACTGCTAACATACATTCTGTATTCTACAGTCTACGTTAATTATATACAAGCGCCAATAGCCTAACGGTTAAGGTTACCTATTTCCGCACACGTGGTCTACCGTTGGAATCCTGCCACTCTTCTACCGTAAACCATAACCAAGAGCAAGTCTATAATTTAGTTGAAATGGTACAGGAAATATTAGTAAATTAAAAAAAATATTACTGTACGGAGGAAATTTATTGTATCTGTTTCAACTAAACTACTTAACCAATTAAAAAAACAAAAGAAAGCACCTTTTTCAGTGAGTAAATTAGGTTACATGTTGTTATTTCACTTTATTTGTTAAGTTAATTTAACACGGTTTATTCGTATAAGGTATGAGAGAATATCGAACAAATATCCCATACACATACTTAGTGCACATAATATTATTAACAATGTTATCAGAACTGAACATTGGCTATGATTCATAGATTAAGTAATGATAAGAATAATACGCAATTATGTTCAACTGAAGCTTGGAGAAAAGTAAAAAACGATTGCAATACACATTTATTCCGATACCGCACTTATATCAAAAAGCTCAAAGTAAAAACAACTGGAATGAATAAGCTTTGAAATCAATTTTCCTTATTCCGACGTATAAGCTGCTTGACCTAATTGCCTTATTTCATCATCGAACAGGTCTAAACTTTAGCTCGAGCTTTTGCATAGAAGTTGACTTTATAAGTAACCCTTAAGACTGCTAAGCATTGGGCCAATGTTGGGCCAACACTGCCCCAACATATCAGCGGGAAATACGTAAGATATTACGGAAAAATCCAAATGTAGATTAACAATCTATAGATGGAGTGTTTCGTACAAATGACATCTAATCGAGTTTCGATTCACGAAATGTTATTAATGTACGTTACGTAAAATGAACTCAGTATAAAGCCACCAGAGGACTTTCTTTTCTCTTCACCTTTAATGTCCTCATTAAGTATAGGTTATGTATTTAACACCATTCATAGACATGATACGACACAACGCGTTGTCTCTTTCAATTGTTAATTTTCTATCTCTTTTCCTCCTTCACATAAACAGACACCTTAGAGCCTTGTGTTTGTCAGTTCGTCGCCATAGCAACGATGGTCACGCACTTCCCGTCCCGATCAATGGGTGACGCATGTGATTTGTATAGTAGGATAGTTTCCTTATCTATATTTGAATAATTTTGCACATGTCCTGACCATATTTTTCTCATTTTAACAAAAGAGTTTGAAAAAACAATGCAACAGATCTTTAACATGTATTATAGTGGAAATAATTTTATTGTTTCTACGGCTTTTAAATTCATATTTAGACCCTATAAAAATGTCTATTATTCACACTGAAAGATTTCAGTGTTTAAATAGGTGATAATGGAATAATTGTTTTTAATAAGTCTGACACGTATGTAACTACAGACTTATAAAGGTAGACCCCGGGTCGCTCAGTGTGGAGGTGCAGCTGGTGATGGCGATGAAATTATACAATTAAAACTGTTTAAACACGTTTTAATACTAGCAGGTTTTAGTTAATTTACAAATATTTCTTTTACAACTCCAAGTAATCTTTAGGCTGGTGCTAAAATATCCACGACAACAGTCGAATGGCAGGATTCGAACTCTCGACCACATGATTGGAAATTCGTAACCTTAACTAACTAGAGTGGCGCAGCGACCCGAAGCGTGTCTTGGCCTCCGACCTTAACCATTAGGTTATTGGCGATTTAAAATTGTAAATATTGTACACGGATATAAACGCGAGTTAACTACGAGAGTCTAATTTTATAAAATTAACTAACAAAGCGGAAGTTTAAAATCTATATTATACCGCGACTTGTGTCGTACGTGTGCGTGTGCAGCGCGTGTGGCGGGAGATGATTCATGCGGCTGGCACCTCTTTGTGTCAGGCACCACTCTACTCGCATCTGTGTAAACTATTACCTAAACAATTCATTAAACGTACAATATAAAGCTAATTACACTTAAAAGTGTTACTTACAATTTACACTACTGTCACACAAAAACTTATCACAGCATTGTTCAATACAAAATGTTTTATAATAATCCATTATAACACTCAGGACTAAAGACTGGAAATGAAGTACAAGTAAGAACGAATTTTCTATACAATATAACGTTTTTATATTACTTTAACAACACGCTGTTATCTAGAGGGATAGGCAGATACCATATCTTTTAACCCGATCTTAACATACATCTGTAGATTTTTCGCTTCTTCATATAAATTCCTCTTTAGAAAAATAAAAAATATTCTGTACTTGACAGGTGCATGCGACAGACATCAAGTACAATAAATAGATTATTAAAACCCGTTTCAAATACGTAGAGACAAGAAACAAGTACGTACAAAGGAATTAAAAACAAAAACACAAGGTACAGTTCGGTTGGCTCGCGGTGTGCAACTTTTGAAGTGACAATCGTTTAAACCTATGCTAGACGTTGGTAAATATAATGTCAGTATTCCGTATAAAACTATACAGGGAATTGTTGTTTTTTATTCAAAAACATCTATGGCATAAGAATGTTTTGATCAAGATAATTTTTTCAGATAGTAAAATATCACGAACGAAGACGACTGTACCCACTAACACCTGCGCACGCGCAGAGCAATATGGCGGCTATGGACGCGTGCGCTCGGACCGGAAAGGTGTACAGGACGTCGCCCAGCCGACGCACGGAGCCTGACTAGTTTTTCAAACCAATGAATGAATTAGCCGTACCAGGATCCATCGTTTCAATAATGAACATTGTTAGTCAAGTATGGAGAAATTATACCCAATTGGTTTCTCGTCTTGTTGCCCAAACTATTTGACTTATTACAAAGATTTTTTTTTATTTAGGAAAAGAGAAGAGGGCGAACGAGCGGCGGGATCATAAGGGCGGTCAATCATTATGTATAATCACAGATGTGTTGCCGGACTTTGAGACAGAGCCACGCGAGCTCCTTCAAGAAGTATTGATAACTTCTTAGTCTTTCCAACGTGGTTTATAACAATCAGTCGACTGATTCTGTTTGTTTATATAAATTAATATAGGAACTAGAATTACAAAACTATATAGAATATAAACCTTACAACAGATCATAATTTTTATTATAGGTAACTAGTGATGAATATTTTAAGAAGTACCAACATCGTTAACATCGTTACACACCTGCAGTTTTTGAACTGTCTGTGTTGCAATATTGTAAATTAAAATCGGATGTGTATCGGACGTTACTTCCGATGTCTTTGTTTCAAAACGTATTAGAAAACTAATAGAAGAATTTTCGATATCTATTTATTGTAATATTGTGTACAGGAAAATGTTGTTATTATTGTGTTAGTGGCCACAATAACACAAAGGAAATATAAATATGAGATGAATAATGGACCTAATAAGTGGATGAAAAGATTTTTATGTCACTAATAGAATTCAGGAAGACGCGAAACGGAAATGTTTACTTAGTTTTTATCCCTATTTGCTATAATAATGAGTTTAGGCATTTATTGATTACTATTTGTTACGACCGAATTCTTTTGCTCGGAAATAAAAATAAAAAAAACTTAAGTTAGTCGCTTCTCCAGTCAATAATCTATCTCAACCATATTTCATCTATTTTAACCGTTTTGGAATTACCTATTACCAAACATCCATTTAAACCTACGCATTAATATTAGGCCTATGTCCAACAGTGGGTAGACAAGGGCTGTTGATGATGATGATGATTAATATTAATAAGATTGTACGGTATATTCAGACTGGAACATTTTTTTTACATACATACACTTTACTATATGTTTTCCTGTCCCAAAAGATACAATTGGCTTCCTCGTTCACTTTGAAAAACATATAAAATGTGTTTTACATTGTTTTTCCGTAATGTAAACGTCCACAGCACACAGCTTACAAGCACATGTAACAAGTGGCACGAGTAGGGCAGTAAAAGGCAGGCACCAAACCGGTCTAGGTCTTTCCCCAGCCTGCCTACTTGACCCAGTCTAAATACGGCTTTTACTAACTTACTAATTACAAACTCGCTCACACTACCACAGAAATGTAACGTTTACATGACTCCATCAAAAAATGTTGTACAAATAAGGTTTTAATACACTTTAAAAAAAGTGTCAAGTTCTTCAGATACATGTAAAGTAAGGGTGGATTTCTACTGAAGAAATGTTTGTCAAAAAACACTTTACTCATCCCTTTTTTTAGGAGAACAGTACCCAACACTGGAGATTTAAAATTAGAATCTACAAATATCTGAGTTAAATAGAAATCAGTCAGACATGGAATTAAGTTGAAAATGTTGATTTTTTCTAATACTAAAAATATTTAATGCAAAAACATGCTTTTTAAAAAAAATTAAGAATTTCAATTTGAACTTTGTCAAACCTTTCACATTAGTTGTAGAGCATTTCGCCGAATGGCTTGCCTGACTCTTTCTCCGTTTATTAGTCGAAATTTGAAATACGATTTAAATCTAATAGAGCTTAACTGAATAAAATTTCGGTCAAGGTGGCGTTAGTGTAGCTCTAGTGCAGGGAAGGTGGGACAGGTCATCGTGGCAATCGATGGGAGAGACCTAGGTTCAGTAGCGAACTGCCTTAGACTGATAATGACGGAATAAAATCTGTTATTAATTTTCTAGAAGTGTCCTTTGATTTCGTAATTATCAACTAACTTGTTCGGAACCGATGTTGTTCGGCTTTCGTTTTGTTGATTTTGGTCGTAATTCGTCTTTTGTTTTGCGTCATTTTTCCTTCGACATTCCTGTCTGAATAAGGACATTCCGTCGGTCATTACGTAATTCAAGCTCACCGTCCCCGGCCTCTGGCTATTAAAAGCCCGGGTCCAACGACGTCACGAATGCCCCTAACAAAGGTTTATTACCCCTGACAGACTGAATCGGGGATTGCGGACGATTCCGCCTATTGCGAGGATTTCGCGTACTTTATAAATTGCTAACCCGAATAAAGTAAATTACTGATAAGTGTAATATTGAACGGACAGATAATAAATCTTGATTTGTTCATAGCGATATGATGTAGAGATAAACGAATTTATTCGTTGCTGTAAAAAACAACAACATAAAGAGTCCTCTCTTAATATGACACAAATAAAATTATTCTCTGTGTATCATTCCAAAAAAATTCAAACTGACACATAAAGAAAAGACATTGCATTTAAAAATAAAACAAAATGACTTTTTTTTGTATAAACCTAACTCTTTTCTTTATATCCCCCCCCCCTACCCTCGCCTTTCCAAAACAAAATGCTATTATTTAAAAATATACATATATATCTGCTGTCGCGCATCTGTTAATACAAAAACAGGATACAGTTTCACACAAGAAACATGTTCCATTTCTCTAACGTCTATAGAACAACTTTACACGTCAAGCGCTTTATCATCATAATAATATATAGTTTTATAATTAAGAATTCTAAACGGCTTGTTAAGAATATGGATTTCCAATCGAGTGGTCGAGAGTTCGAATCCCACCATCGGACTATTGTCGTAAACCATGTCCAACAAGTAGCACAAGCTTAGCTTAGTTGTAATGTTAAAAGACACATTAGTGAATTAACAAAAAAAATAAACAGCTTAATTAATGGTATTACGGTTCCTGCAATAGGATGTCATCTTATTTGTAATCTCCTGCCTGAAGCTCAACAGCCTTGAAAGCCTTTTAAAGAGTCAAAACATTGGATACAAGCCTTATATTTGGTAATTGAATTGAGCGTGACATCCATTCGTACAACGGGCCCTGATAACGCAGCCTCTGATTGATATTGGTTTCTTGACGGTTCATGTCACTTTCATTTGTAGTATTACTGCCGCTCTCAGATCCTCACTAAAGGTTCGTTCGAGTAGATTTGTGATACTAAATGAAGGGTAAGTGAAACCAGTTAAAACTTATTACTAGTCTCAGAATCTTCATCGTCATCATCATCATCATCACAGCTTGTCTGCCCACTGCTGGGCGTAGGAGCCTTTTGCAATGCCTTCCACAACATATTGTCCTCCTTGCGCATCCAACGACTTCCTGCCGTCCGAACTAAGTCGTAAGGTTCATCAGCTTTTAAAAAGTTTCAGTAAATTTTTGTAACGATAATATTTCTAAAGCAAAGAGTTCTGTTGATGTTTGACAGTTCGATGAGGCAATGAAAACACGAGGATTCTGTTATAACCTGGGCACCTGCTCCTGAATAAATATTATCGTTGGAAACATTTCAGTGTGCCTTTGTCTATCGCGGACCTTTGCCAATACTTACGTTGACTTTCAAATAAAAACATCGCGTCATGCCTTTGAACAAAATTACAATAAAATGCCAAGACAGAGCTGGAAACTAAATACAAATAAATAAAATTGTTAATATTCGAATGCAAGATTTAAATATAATTTTCACATTTCGTTGTCATTATTTGTTTGTTATTTAACCAAAACGATTGAAAAAAATCTTTGTTTGTATGTTTGCTCACGTGAGCAACCCAAGTTTTAAGTTCTGAGCAACCTTCGAAACTGTTGTACAGATTTCAATAGGACATTTAATAGAAAGTAGCTTAAGTACGCCTGAGTAATATTACTTAATGAAAGTTGAATAAACTTGAACTAACGTCTCGGATAGTCACAATCTGTCGACAGTTAAGACTATAAATTTCATGTTAACACTTTTATGAATTATTAATTCCCCAAACCAGTTGTTAGCTGTAAGAATATTTACGTTAGTTACAAGCGAGGTCCGCGAACGACGAATAAATATGGCTTCAGATAAAATATCCGTCTACAATAGTCACAAGGGATCTAACGGTGATAAATATCCGAGCAAAGCTCTTGTCTTTCCAATATAAATTCGTTTACGAATTGAACTGTACGTTGCAGTTTAATAATAATAGTTCATAGTATATGTAGTCGTATAGTGCAATTCAATGGAAATGAGAAATTATAACAAACCTGCTTACCTTCATAGGGTTGTTATGAGAGATTTATTAAAACTTACGTTGGTATCAATATATGTAATGATTGTGTGAAAGATATACGTCAGAAGGGCGTGAGTTCAGATGGCTGAGAGAGATATACAAAAGAGTGAAACTGTCCTGACCCTCTGTAGGGAAAAAGGCAGATTGATGATGGTGCCGTCATCATAGTTAGATGTGTTATGCGTTCTTACTTATTTTAGAATTATTGCTATATTAAGGAATCGCATAAAAAAGTTGGAATACAATTAACACAGGCAGGTGTCAAGCATGTCGTGTACGCAACACGTTCAATGACTTTGAATAATTAATTCCCGTGACTATCAGCTCGTTATGTAAATGAGAGTAGCTGATGACATAAGCTTCACAAACATCAGTTTATACATTCACAATATAGACATGAATTTCGCTTAATTACCTAAATTTAGTACTAACACGCGTCATTACTAACAGAAATACTGATAATTGGACCTTGTCAATTTAGCGGGAGTATTCATGACGACGACAGATGAGGACTGATCATCGTGGCGATCTTTGGAGGAGGTCCAGCAGGGGTCGACGTGTGTGACATGATGATGGTGAACGAAAGTGACGTGACTTCTTGAAACAAAAGTTTTAACTTTTTACTTCCGAAGTTTTTTTTCAACATGCGACAATATAGGTAAGTGTGCGTTTCAACGGACTTTCCCTATTTCAATTTTTTTTCGCTTATTTTAAGCAAACTAAATTCAACATCTACGGTTTATTGCATCGAAAAGTATTTTACAAATTCATAGTAAAAAATATTCCAAGCTTTAGTGAGATCTTAAAAACACGAGAAATAAAATTGGAGTGGCGTTTTCGTGCTGCAAAACATTTAGCGCTCGCACGATACCTCGTTATATACCAATAGCTTCGGAATCGAGCTTTACAAAGAGAAAAAGGAAAATTAATAAAAATAATAAAATCGCCAATAGCCTAATGGTTAAGTCGAGAATTCGAATCCCGCCATTCCTAGCAGTTGACCACCTAGCCAAGCATAAGGTTTAGATGTAGTGGTTTAAGAAATATTCCGGAAACCGATTTACACGTGAGTTAAGCCGCTTTTACAAGTAGTATACTAAAGTAAAATGTTTTACGAAAGTTTTAATACTTTAAAAAAAATGTTAGTAAACTGCCTTTCACAGTGATTGTTTATGAAATTTATGTTCTGGTTTGAAACAGAATCTAACAACATGATTTAATAAACAAAATGCATAGTTTGCTGCAGATAACGGATTGAGAAACTATACCGGCCGCTGTGGGTCGGGGCGGACGAGAGTTAGTTTCGGTTGGGGGCTCAAGTGGGCGTGCGGAGAGGTTTATGACGTCACTGGTACTAGCTAGGTTTCTACGTGACGTAAGATACAAGCGCTTGTAGGGGAACTGTTTAGTACAAATTCTTACAAAGGTTAGATAATGCGATAAAAAACAAAATGGTTTTTGGTATCTCCAAGCCAAAAAAATAGCAATAGCCTAATGGTTAAGAGCACGGACCACCGATTTAGCGGTCGTGAGTTCGAATCCCGCCATTCGACTATCTGGAATGGTTACAAAAAATATTATGATATTAACAAAAATCTACTTACACTTGTTACACCAAATAAGAGGGCAGGCTTTGAGTCTCTCAGTAGGAAAGTATAGTGAACTGATTGTAAGATCATGACTTTATGGGTTTTAATAAAATACAGTAATGTCAATTAATAACGAAAGTTTGTTTTCTTAAAAAGAGTTTTACAGTAAAAGAAGCTTTACAAGTTTCACTTATAATGGTGTTCGTGAGTGGTAATTGTCCTTGACAGTGGCCACAACTTTCTCCAGCCTCGTCCGCGCAGCCTCCGATTAAGGAAGGCAACTCGATCAACTTACATGCATTTGCGAGTACGGGAGATGTCATACATATTTACGAAGGAAGATGTCGCTGCGCAGGAGTCTGTTAGGTTGGTCGTGTTAGCTCTTACCGACTTCAAATTTTGAAAAAAATAATAACTAAAAACAAATGACAATCTGTGCCAAACGAAAACAGTTTTCTTTTAGATTATTGTAATTTTTTATATCATAGTCGAGCGAACATCTTGCATGATTTAAATAAATTGAATAGCTCCAGAACGAGCCAGCAGCATAATTGAAGAATGTAAACACGATGGGTCATTGAACTCTTTATAGTGTCCCGCGAACATGAACATGTGGGAACGTAATCGCTGATAACATTTTATCATGTCTAGGTTAGTGCACCGGAGATTTAAATGCAGTTAATTTTTATACAAAAAAGTTAAAGAAATGCCTTAATTTTGACTTCCTAATATAATACAAGAAAAATAAAAAAAATTCAGCTCCAGTACCCTAATGACTTTGAGTACGGACTACCAATCTAGCGGTCGTCGGTTCTAGTCCCACTATTCGACTACTGTCGTGTACCATATCCTAACACAAGTTTTTTCAAGCTTAACAGGAATGGTTACAAGTAATATTAGTAAATTAACAAAAATCTACGAAAATTTTATTTTAAAAAATGTTAATTCTAGTAAGTAGACTATATTCTTTATTAAAACGTATATTTAATAAATAAAAAAAAACAACAACATATAGTAAACGTAATAAAGAAATTATAATAATTATACGACAGTAATTTTGATAAATTCACTAAATTTAGCGACGGCGGTATCAATACTACAGTAAATATAAAACAGACCAAGAACGTATTGATATAATGTACTGTGTATTTATCGAAAATTCATCGGTCACATCCGTATAAAGTAATAAAACTGAGATCGTTCCGTCCCACAGACAATGCTAATGTAACACCGAATTTACATATAACAGCGCAGGCGTTGTGTAACTTCCGGAGAAAATGACCCGAGATCGCCCATATCTTGCAACAGCGGATTACAATCTGACGAGTTTTATGTCTTAAAACATTACTTAGGTTACCGTTTTAGGCCGGTAGGAGACGCTGCTGACGACTGGCAGAAAATATGTAAAACCTACTTAGGCTTAGAATATGACATAAAAAAAGACAAGACAGTATAAGGAAGGATAGATGGCGCTAGCGTGCAAAATTTAGTTTGACAGGCCCGGGTCAGACGATTCTGTTCGTTTTATAAGTAATATAGAGATAAGAATTTATATATCTGTTAGTAAAAACCTAAGGTTAAATTATTACACTAAAGTAACAATTATAACAGAACTGTAATTAATCAAAAACAATAAATTTCCCGGGGAAAATGACGTAGATATTTTTACATACCAGGAGATCATAAGACAAAGGCAAATTTTAATTTATAAAGATTTAATTAACAAGCTAAACAAAGCTATAAATATGTTACTATTGTATATATTGACTGAATAATATTCGACAGAATCATACAAATTGACTATTTTCGAGATCGCTGCCGCGAGGGTTTCTTGCACAATGCAAATACACTGAAGATTGGATTATTGAGTATTCTAGTTAAATCCTCAGAGACGTCGACTCTCTTGTTGATTGAGAGTTACCGGGAAGCTTTCGCACGCGACTTCATCTGTGCGAAATTTTAAAAAAATGTTGTCTAAGTATTCAAGATGATAATGTATTTGCGAAATGTCCTGCGCTATTGAGCTTTTTGTAGTTACCCATTCACAGATAAGTCTAATCTTGAGAGATATTAATCTGTTATCCATAAAATTACAATAAAATGACGATAATTTATAATTTGAAAGTAAATAAAGTAATAGACAGAAGTTACTCGTATTAACTTAATAGATGAGATATTTTAGAATGTTATCAGAACCGTCCGCGGTGGCGCTGGCGTCGTGCCCAATCATTTGATAGCTAATTTCCTACCGTCTACAATCTACAGTATAAATACATTTATTTTAACAATGTTCTTTTCAAAAGATAGCACTTTTATATGTAAGGAAAGAAATTACAATATTTTCTTTACAATACATTCAAGTATTTTACAATTTTATCTTTTCAATGTTATTTTAGAGCTTATAGTCGGAGACGGAAATTGTAACAACTTAAAGTGACCCAAGACATTATTGTATTTTTTTTCGTACAAAATACTAACAGATTTTTGTTAATTCGCTCATAATTATTTTACCACTCCAACTAAGCTCTACACTTGAGTTAGAATATGGTTTGCAATAGTTGAATGGCGGGATTCGAATTCTCGACCACGCGATGGGAATTCTGTGGCCTTAACCATTATGCTATTGACGCTTTTGTTATTTAAAGTATCATATTGATTAAGTTTCATTTAATTATTTATATTCTATTCTAGTGAATGATTTTTTTCTTTCAAAAATGTTTAGCTCTGCAAAAAACCCTATTGCAATGTGCAATGCCTTTTGTATGTTATATAAAATATGCCTATTGTATGTACACGTAGCTGCAGTGTAACAGACGATGTTCCTCAATCACGTGTGCCGGCAGCCGCGCAGCCCTGACCCCGATGCAATCAACATTTCAACCATACGACACGGCTGCGAGACTGCGAGCCTTTCACTCGGAACAAATGAATCTTCGTTATTAAAAAGTATTTGAGTCTATGGTTCTTATTTTAATTACTGGCTGATTTTACATAACCTCTTAACGTTAGAAAGATTATGTTCACTACTCCCGGCCATAAATACGTCCATGGATTACGATTGCGATGACAAGAATTGTAGTGATCGCAAATTGTTTAGATGTATCAATGCAGTGAAGTTCTATGGTGAATTTAAAAACACAAAATGTATGGATAATAGCTTCCGCTACGTCACTTTATAAAGCGGTAATAGCCTAATGGTTAATTATAGATTTCCAATCATGTGGTCGCGAGTTCGTAACGCGCCTTTCGACTGTCTCAAACCATATCCTAACATACATACTTGGAATGACACGAGTTAAAATTATTTTAAAACATTTTTTTTTAATAAATTATTGCCCGGTGTAGTAGGAATTTGCGAATGGAGGCCACGGTTGGGGATCAAGAGTATAGGGCGTCAGTTTAAGCGAAGGCGGGAAGTCAACGGAAGGAGGACGGCATACCACAGAAGATATCGGGGAAGGTCTATGTCCAACAAAGGCTGATGATGACATTTTTAAAATAAGCTATCAAGTATAACTTTCTATTGAAAAACAATTTCCCGATATAATATTACTCGGACCTTTTTACTAATGCTTTTAATTTATTACCTGTCTTTATAAAACTGAACCGAGTATCTCATTAACTGATACGTAGTCTACGTAAGTATAGACCGGCCGGCACCTATATGCCCGTCTAGACGGCACGGGAGACCAGGAAGTATCGATTTTGAAAGGATAATTTTAGAATAGAACACTTTAAATTGATACAACGCTAACATAACTTCATTTTACATTGAAGTTTCATAGCTGATTTCTTTTGTTTATATACACATTAATGTATAATTTCAATTCCTTATTAGACTGTTAACTTTTATATTAAATAAAGTATAAGTGAAGAGTTAAAATTAAGATATACCTAGCTTCGACATGCACAGAGATACAATTTTAGCTTCACCTGGTATAAATAGCAAAGTATAATAACATAAAATCGTTTTATTTGCAACGAGGTAATAAGGAAACCACGCAAGCGATAAATAAATGGTTAATTATCAATCCGCTACAATCTATAAAAGCAATGACTAGGTCCCGACTAACATGACACTGATATCGACATAGATTGTCATCTCTGTCGTTATCAAAGAGAATGTAAGGGATGACCAACATATATGTTTCATTGCATTTGAGTTCTGGATTTAACTAAGCATTTATACGTACTTTATTTTTTTAAACATAAAGCAAACAACATAAGAAATTCGATTGTCATTTTTTTTTAATTATAAAAAGTTTATCTTTTCTTATCGTCATCATCATCTTAGCCACGTGTCGCCAACTGCTGAGCATAGGCCTCCCCCAAAGATCGCCACGGCGATCGGTCCTCGGCCGCCCTCATCCAGGATGCTCCTGCAAACTGAACCAGATCGTCGGTCTATCTTTCTTTATAAGTTGAATTTATTTTATTCAATGGATTTGTATTTAGAGTAGATTTTGTTAATGAATTTACATCTACTAGTCTAAATTGATTGTAAGCCCGCTTGTCCAATGTTCAGAAATTGAATTCAATATTCGTTAAGGAATCGCATTAGAAATATCTAAAGGTATTATTTAAATTTACATATTCGTGTCTCCGTCGAAACAAATATATCACAGTAGGCCAGATCTTTTAATTGCATCGGCTCAAACAGAGCATCCAATTTCAATCAGGATCTGTGTAGGACGGAGCTTCATTCTAATACGAACGTTACATTTTCTTATTAAACCTCGTTCCCTGTTTCATTTTATATTAAGGATCAAATACAATTTATATTCCAATACTATTTCCATATTGATAAGGAAAAAGGCGACGTATTTTCATCATATGAGTGTTAAATTTAAAGTTAACAATATTTTTATCGGACAAAACCTTCAAAGACTAAGATAATAATTAACGTTAAACAAATAAATATATTGCACAGCATTGCGAAGGGAATTAATTATAATAATCTGTTATCTGTCATGTGCTAATTGTGAAAGTAATTTTTAATTTAGTCTAAAGGCACATAATGGAACGAAATTACCACTATGCACATGACAGATATTTTTCACTCGCACACCACAGACCATAGACAAGTAAAAGACAATAGAGCACAGACTATCAAACCAGAGTTACAGTTAATTATTACTATTTTCTTACATCTTAACAAACGACAATGACATGTACACTCCAGTAAAAAACTTTTCACCCATTTGTTAGTCAAATATGTTTTAAAAACACTTTCTTGTTGCTTATTCCAGTAATTTTTATAGTTTTCTAAATCAATTTCGCTCGTGATTTTTTTTTATATAAAATATTCGGTGTGTTTTAAAGTACAAATCAAAATCCGGATTCACCAGTGTGTCGATTTCTATACTAAAACTTGTTCTTAGTTTCATTTTGTATTCATATAAAATCACATACATTCGTTCACCTGTAGTGTATAACATTGACTATATTTTATTTTGATCTTTAATTAAAAAGTAAATAAGATTGCTGTTTGACGGATGTTGTCACACTAAGATTTCTTTTTCCGTATAGAAGCTTATATACATAAGTTGCAAAAGAAGTGTTTCCTACAAATTTGACATCAAATGGAGAGTTAATATTAGAAATGTTGTTCGATTTTGTAAATAGCAACACTGGTAATAAACCCCCTAAATCAAAGTCCACTTTTCGCTCCACTTTAGTTCTCCTTATTAAGTATTTATAGTTTATGTATCTATGTACAGAAGTTTATGAAACCAATATTGATGTGATCATCATTAAATCAAAATGAAATTTTAACAAAAAAATGACAAATGACGATATCATAATAATGTCCAATCTTTCGATCATAAATTTGTGTAAGTAAAGTCAATACTAAAAAACACTCAATACTAAAAAAAATGTAGATAAAAAACTCAAACAATAACGGCTTGTTTAGAGAAAAATATTTCTAAGCCAAAATGTGCCTTTAAGCTGCTATTTTAAACAAACGCGTACATATTTTATCTGGGATGTATTTCAACGTTACCACTGGGGCACAAAAGGACACTTTGTTAGAAACTAGTTTCTGATGTGTATTGCTTATTTTTTATATTATTTTAATGCTTAGGTATTTCCTACAAAAAAGAAATGAATTTTAATTGCATCGATTATATTTAAATATTGGTAGAATTTTAATTTATATACGTATCAAGAAGTCAACGGAAATTAATAAAATAATCGAATCTACGACTTTATTCATCTGTTAATTATGATAACAACAAATTTGTCACATTCATGGTTAAGATAATAGAAGTTATTTACGTTTAGCAAAGCATTCACTACATACATTTCACTACGTAAATATTCATAGCAATTCTGCACGACTGTCTAATGTTGCGATATAACAAGGGACAGGCGTGACATTGTTAACATTTACAACGCAAAGATTGTGCACTATGTCGCTTGTTTGAATTGATTGTAATGTGCACGTGAGATCTACAAACATAAGAGTCGACATACACGTGACGATAGAAGAAAACGAGCTGTATCACGTGTACAGTTCGCTTGTTTATACCAATACAATTATAAACATTGTCATTGTCACATACAATAAAGACATATAAGTGATATTTTGTTTACATTTTTATGATTTTAATATACCTATTAACTATTCTACTTCTCATTCAAAGAAAACACTTAACATATTTTATTTAAAATATTACTTTCTTTGTTATAGGTAAGTGGAGTGACGGAATATGTGACGTATCAAACTCCGACGAGCGTTCGCAGCATCGATGACGAAAATGAAGGCAGAGGCGCAACGCTTCCCCCGCCACAGCTACATGTCTGTCAGATTGGTTCGTTTCTTTTTTTTTTTAAATATAACCAGTTCACAACTATGGTCTTTTCCGATTTTAAACGACTTCCAACAGGAGGAGGTTATAACAGTATGTATTTTTTATGTGTTCCTGCAGAACATCGGCCCTGGTGCTGTAATTTTTTTTTGATCGGTAAATGTTGGTTGCTAGTAGGTCCCATTTTTTTTTAAATAAGGGCATCGAATTATATTTGTAACTTCGGGGAACATATGATCGGACTCTTTATCGATATATCTCTATTGGAAATAGTTACATATACTACACAGAGAAACAAATATTACATATATCTGGGTACCGGTTTATAACATTTATTTTCCTGACAGTTCGGTTGCAGGGTGTTAATTAAAAGTAATAATTTCATCAGTGTAGGACAAAAAATGTATACTGAACCATTACCAAAGAGACACAATTGGCCCAATCTGACAGAGGAGAGCCATAAACAAGAAATTCAACTCAATTCAAGAGTCACATTATGACATCTGTCAAAAAGAACTGTACGTTCCTTTTCACATATTTTTATATAAAACAAGAAACCAACATTAGTAACGTTTGGTGATTACGAAACATGGTCGTATATGCTCGTGTGATATGTTACTATACCGGTTCATTGTATTAATATGTGAACAAGTATCGACAAGAAAGTCAGCTTTAGATAACAAGACTTGTTTTCACCAGTCCGCAGTAAACACTTTCTGATTACGTTTTTATTTATAACATCGAAAGTATACTCAGTTGCAATATGAGGTTTCAAAGCTGACAGCTATAAAGTCGGAAGCAAATATGTTTACTGTTTTGTTTGCTCTGCGTATAGACATTGCCGTCGGACCGACCAATATCGTGGCCGAGACATTCCAATCTTCTTGACTTTGAATTTAATGCGTATCCAAAAAAATGTGAATACAACGCTTGTTTTATTTTAATTGGTCTTCGTCAGGCATTGGTTTTGTTTTTTTTTTTTTGCAAAAAATAAAATCTATGTAAAATTGGATACTATATTTTAATCGTTATCAGTATTATTAAAAACACGTATATATGATTACTGAATTTCTAATCAATGTAGCAGTGACGTGGCGGCGTGCTGGAGTGTGGGGTCAAGTCGCAAGGTTATTTCCTCGTGCTCCGCAGACGTCCCTAACGACATTATTAATGCAAGCCTTTTTCCTCGCCGAAGGGCAGTCATCCTCTCATTATAAACGGGTAGCAGTGATAGAC
>JAODUI010000006.1:483051-527505 GCA_027563995.1 Papilio gigon | reverse complement strand
AAACTTCAAAGTAGAAATAACAATAGCTACATTAATTCCGAAATCATAATTCTAAAGTTTACATACTTTAATCATACCGATAGATGGCGCTGATACCAAGAATCATTAATCATACACAAATATAATAAACCGAATTGTTACAATTCAACAATGGTACAACATGCCCAACTAAACCCAATATCTACTGTTATATGACCTCTTATACCGTTTTTCCATTAAAATATAATGCCCATACTAAATATTCATGCAACCCAACCCAACATATTCTGTTCTTACATTTCTACCAAATAAAATAATTTAATAAATAAATAAAGAATATTCTATTATCATCCGATTACCTTTTTATAGTTAAAAGGACAAATTTGTGTAAAACATTAGTTAACCAGAATAAAAGCCATCGCCATATTGCGGACAAATATGGAACTAATTTCTTTGCCTATGTTAGCGTGCCCGGCCAGGGTGTTTATAACCTTGATTAGGTCATGATAAATATTAACAACTGGTCGCCTAATTCTCGGAAATCGATTGTAATTCATAATTAAATACGCTTAAGGTATTAGCATACAAATATTATTGGAATGTTATATAATACAGTCTTACAGAGATTATCTTATTTATACCAATAAATAGAATATATAGTACAATTAAAAAGTCAAGTTTTTAAAGCATACAAGAAAATTATTAATAATAACACCATGACGCAAATTAGATGTTTTAGTCTGAAAAAAAAATTGTTTCTGAAATAAAAACCATGAATACAAAGGTAATAATACTAAGCTATTATATATTAGAAGCACCTGAAAAAAGAGATATTAATTAAATACATATTATACTATAAAAGATATATAAATATTACATATACAAATAAAATAGGGTAATATAGACAGTGACACGTTCGCTGCGAAACGAGGCCGCAATCATTCCTAATGCAAGGTACCTGTGCGGCAAGAAAACACGTGTACTTCTCTGGTGCGAAGGGCATAACTTTGTTACAGGAGGTGGGGTCTAATGGACCGCGTGTCGCACTAACATCTAGTCATGGGGCGGGTCGATAACACCTCTTACAGAAAGTACGCAAAAATAGTTGCCGCAGCGAACATGTTGAGATATATTTTGTATGGAAGAGTACTATTTAGGTGTTTTTTTTTTAAATCATAGCAGATTTTTTTAAATTGACTAACATTTCTTTTACCAGTCCAAGTAAGATTTACACTCGCGCTAGGATATAGTTAACGACAGACGAACGGCGGGAAACCCAAGGTTATGCCAAGGTTAAATATAACTTTATAAGGAAACTATTGTAAAAATAACACGACAGTCGTCAAGAGTCCGGTGATCAGTCGGGGTTTTTCCAAACGATTAAGTGCAATTGCATATTACTTTGACTAAGTTTATGTTTACATAAAGTTCTATACAGAACCAACCATATATCTTTAAGATGAAATTATTTTGGTTAATCATTATCCTCATTAACCTGCTCTCTGCTCTACGGAGGGTCGGCACATTATGTACATCGTACATCTGTCAGCCGTCATATCTGATCTAACATCTTACGTATATACTCTTTTCCAAAATCCATCCACACCTTCGGTCTTTCTCTACCTTGATAGCCATCCACTTTCAACATTCTCTATGTGCTCATCATCTCATCACATAACAAATATAGTCAGTCATTACATACATATGTAATAAGAAATATAGAAACATATACATTGATAAAGAATTGATACTCATATAATCGAATTCAATAGAAATGAGAAATTATATTTATACAACTGACAACATTTTTTTGTTGTCTTTGGAATTATTTTAGAACTGTTTAGATTTATACATTCTTGCCTATATTCAAGAAATCTGTTAATACAGCCTTATGATGGTAAAATTGTTTGGATAGGTTTGTTATAATTTCACAATTCCATTGAATTTAAAGATATTGTAAACTACATATTATAAATAACAATTATTTCTCCGAAGGCCCAGCAGCCCAGAAGATCCAAATTCTCATTCTAATATAATAGGTACAATTCCGCAGACAGAAGAGTGTTTTAGTGCAAAAGGCATGAATATTATAATGAGATTAATGACAAAGAATTATCACACACATAGTTTCCAAATGAAAAAAAAATATATTAAAATGATTTCAAATTAATAAAAAAAAAACAGATATTACAATATTAAGGAAATAAAATAAACCTTATAAGAATATGCCAAGAAATACAAATGAAAAGAAGCTTCTAGAATAATGGAAATGTTAGTATGTCGAATAATTGAATTCAATAGAAACGAGAAATCATTACAATATGTGAAAATATAATTTCTCATTTCCATTGAATTCGACTGTAAACGATATGATAAATGTTGTTATAATTACAATTTTCAAATGAAAAACCCACTTTAAAAATACCCTCAGCCAACCAACCATTACTACAAAGTTTATTTTAAACTTTCATAAAGAACCCAAACCATACCTCGGGACGCAGCATGAAAATTTGTGTCTCCTATATCGACAAATCTCATACCAATGTCGGAAGTGTCGTTAGGAATATATTCACGCAAATTTTCCTGCTAGGCCACCTGTTCCCATGGATGAGATGAAGCAATCGTGCCATTTACCTGCAGAACACTCTTTCTGTCCACGGTACTGGGATACTTGGGTGTAGTTTTCACGATCTGCACGAAATGTTCCGGCACGTCGACGGCGACCTCCCTCCCCAGCAGCACCGGGGTCGTGTCGAAGCCCGGCGGCAGCTTGTACGAGGCGTACACGGCCTCGCGAATGAGCACCGAGTCCGTGCGAGCCGAGTACGTCACCCCCTCTCTACAGTCTATCAAAGTATCTTGTCCATTAGATATGAGAAGTTGGATCTTGTGGTCGCTGAGGTTGTGCGTCGTGTCGGAGGCGACGGATTCCGATCTTTCGGAAATCAGGTCGCACTTGGCGGTCTCCAGGGAACCCTTGCTCTGTTTGCTGCTGTAACTGTGGGAGCTGTCGCTCTGAGGGAGAGAGAGGAGTTCAATTGTGGTGTTTTTGAAGCTGCCGGAAGCGTCGGAGGCGGGCGGCGAGATGTCCGAGGCGTCGGAGGTGTCGGTGTCGGGCGCTGCGCTAAGCTGGCTGTGGCGGCCGGAGCCGGGCGAGAGCAGCGGCTGGTGGGCGGCGCGCGTGAGTACCTGGGGAGGCCGCGGCGGCGGGTAGCGGGGCGGCGTCTTGCTGCGCGCTATGAAGTTCTCCGGCACGTCCACCGGCATCTCGCGGTGCGGACCTGCAAACAACACACGAACAAATTAGGACATATTGTTATGTAACATGTGATGTAAGTATGTTCCACTTATTAAACAGATGTTCTTTTGTTTATTTCATGTACATCTAAAGTCTAAAGTTCTATGGTGGTCCTCAACTGCGCGTGTTGAATTCCAGATTTAAAAATAAATTAAGATCTAAAACTCCTTAGTAAGAAACGTTTTCGATGGCTATTTAAAAATGGGGATCGATAGTTCTGGGTTGTATTAATAGCATTGGGCCGAAACAGGTCCGTTGACCCAAATAAAATGGTCCTTAATCGGGCGCTGGGTGAGCGGGCAATTACAGCTGAGGCTGCCGGGGAGGGGGACTACCCGGCCAGGGTAATGACAAAGATATTACTGTTCTGTAAGCCAACAAATACGTTCTCAAGTAGAAACATAAAACATTTAGAGGTAGGTGCGTTTTAATTACTTTTTAAACGAGATGTAGGGTCGTGGCTTCACACGAATTAACAACTAACGCAGTAGAATAAAACTAACTAAATTTGTACTACATTTTGTTCTAAGTTGAGTTTTAAAATATTTAAGCAATAATTGTCTAATTGTTAAGTGTTCGGATTTCCGATCACGTGGTCGAGAGTTTCACATTTGTAAACCATATCATAGCATGAGCCAAGGACTTAGTTGGAGTGGTAAAAGATTTAGTAAACATGTTTTTTTTTTGTAAACAATGTTGGTGTTCAAAGAAACTTTTACATTCAAATCGAATTTCAAAATTAAGCAATATAATGTTATGACTATATGAATTAGGCGGATTCTTCATAACTTGCAAGGGCACCTTCACACGAGGTAATCCTCAGTAATTGTACCGATGGATGATAAGCTGACGGTCGAATGCATTAACAGTTTTTCTGCGTCTGCAATGGTTGGTTAGATTTGTGCAACACTCGTCAGTACTTCCTCTGTTAGTTTTTGTGTCATTGTTGAAGGAAGGTCGCCTCTCGGTTGGCAAATGTTCGGACTCGTGTCGCGTCACGCTCGTAAAAAAATGGAAAACAATGCTGTTTTGTTAAATGCCAGATAAACGATGTTATAATACCTTTTTTATTAATTTTGAACTTTAATTGAGAAGGCTATAAAAGGTAACATCTAGTTTATATCTGTGGTCATTAATTATTGGGTAAATAAACCGTTCTTTCTTTTGTTTCGATTTTCATGTAAAAAAATAACCAGGAAATATAATAACGCTGTTAACATTTTCACAGTTATATTATAATTGTTAACCGAGACACGTTTATGGCGTGGGAAGTTAGGAATATTAAGAATCGCGGATTTTTCCTTGCACATTCGTAATTTGTTTTATAAATTCTTTATGGCATCTTATAGTAATGAGGTTTTAATTAATATATGCATATTTATTTTTTTCTTAAAAGTTTTTTTTTTATATTTATAATGAAACAATACGTTGTTTTTGTAAATGGTAATTTGAATGTTTAAAACGTGTTTTAATACTGACCGGTGTCGGAGGTGACCGAGAGCATGGTGAGCATTTCGAGGTCGTCATCCGGCGGCGGGCGCTTCTCCTCCTCGCCGCCCAGCACCACGATGCTGGAGCCCGAGCGCCGCCGCGCCCTGGAACACCACGCAACACTTCTTTAACGACACGCTCCTCACATTTTTTTTAAATACACAAGTACTTTCAAATCATAATGGAAACATTGTAAACAACAAACGAACATGTGCTCGTCGGTCCATTGCTTACAATAATTACAAAGATTTTGATTTGAAACTACGAAAATAAAAACTATTTTATAAATAATAATTGTAGACACCCTGACCGGTATAAAAAAAACATCGACACATTGCGAAAAACGTAACTGATGTCTCTCATTAGAAAGTCCTTTATTAAGAAGGCGACTGAAGCGGCCCCTGACCAAGATTCCCGTATATTTAGCTTTACACAAAGTTATAAAAGACGTTACTAAAATAAGAGAAGAATATTCTCACATACAAAAATATATTTACAGTTGATTGCAGACGGCGGCGGAAGTTGTTACTGCCGATCTGAATCGCTGCCCACCCTCCTAGCTCCCCTTATGGTTGTAAGAAAAACATGTTATTATAAAAACACATCAAACACACAGATAAATAAACATTATCTGTACTAGTGTGGCTATTTGCTAGAGAGTTGAATAAGGTAAACAATTGAAATCTGTAAATTTATGTCGAAAATTCTATGACCAAATTGTTATTTACTGTTGTTAACCAATGTTCAAAACATAATTAAATCAGACGTGAAGATTTCATCCTGTTGTAAATATCATTATTTTATAAGAGAAGAAGGAAAACGAGCGACAGGATCATCGACGACCCTGGACATCCGCAGTACCATAGGAACCGTAGATGCAGTGCCTGCCTTCGAGAAAGAGGTACACTCGCTTCTTGAACGTAATTCGACCCAAGTATGAAATGAACAATTCAAAGATATTTGTGAAGTCAACCAACACGCACTGGGCCAGCGTGGTTGACTACGGCCTAGTCAACCCCTAATTATAGGGTAGGCTCCGAGCCCCTCGGTGGGGACGTATAGTGAGCTGATGATGATGATGAAAAGAGCATGTGAGAGATTTCAGAATGCTTATATAGTTGAAGTACACGGTACAAGTCAGAGAGGAACCAGGCGCGAGTCGTCAAGCGCGATGCGTTTTACGTAACGGCTTTTGTAATTGCAAATAATGTACGCTTTTTGTACGAGCTCGCGTGTCTGTACGTGTTACACCGGCGCTCGGACTACGATACACGGAAGGAATGGACATGATTATGTTTCATACATATTTTATCAAAAAATACGAAGAAATTACAAACAATATATGACGTTTTTTATTTATTTTTTTTATTTACCATACAATAATTTCATTAAAAAAAATTATCAAAAAAGACAAAAGTCAAACGCACTTTAATGCAAATAATTTTTAAAATTCCGTTAAATAAGCCTACGGTTACGTAGTTTTCTGCAACATTTGGTGAGTTAATTTTGAAAATTTATTCATTGATATTACGTCCCATTCGTAGTAAATGGGTGGGACTAATGCCTGATTATTTAGCCGGCTCGGGCAGAGATATTGTGTAACAAAGCGAACGAGTACCGACTAATCCCGCAGCGCGAGGCTCAGTTTTATTGCAGACCCGGTGCCGGATGAGTGCTACAATTAAATACACACGGCGTCGGAGACTAGCCCAGTAGTTTGTGTGGTTTATTAATTTTATTGGAATAGATATTGCAAATGGAATATAATCCCCGGAGCAATAAGTAATGAAGAAGAGCTATGGAGTACAAACAAAGGAATGGCGAGATCACATAGGTGAACATCGACGCCAATGAACATCTGCAATTCTAGAGGAACTATAGAAGCGTTGCTGACCTTAGAGAATGAACACTCGATTCTGGAAGGATTTAACCTAGTAGTTTTGTCAAAAAATATTTGTTTAAAAATGTAATTCAATAAAAATTACATTCTCAATATTTCCTTTTGACGTCAAATTTCTTCTTGTGGTAACCCTAACGTCTACATTCGGGACCTTCAAGGATCAAGCCCTCTCAGTCAAATTTAGTCCGTCTCCTACAGCCGCACGATATCCCGGGTAAATTACAAACAGAAATCACAAGGAATAATAAAATATCACAAGGTACCAAGATCAAGTATAATAAAATAGTTTTTTTTTCTTCGTTCAATTTGAATCATAATGTATCTGTTTTTTCTTAGAGACATGATATCGTGTTACACACACAGTCTCCTCAGTGAAAACTCACAGTTGATATCGTAAAATATCAGTAAATCGACTAATTCAGGAATGACGAACTAAAGATGCGTGTCGTTGATGACACTATACACCATGATTTAGGCGGGTGATAGGTAACAAAATACGCGAAAACTGAGTAGTGGTTATCACGAAATGAGAGTACGCCAGTGATCCATCCATCCAAAGGTTCACAACATCAGGACTAATTAATAATTGGTCATACATTTTGACCTTGCTTTAACTTACTCTAAATTCGAGTCGTATTCATAGCGTACACAGCCTCGACTGGAGCGGAACGAATTGAGTTACAAACAATAGTATTACATCGTACCATGTTAATACAGTTACAATAAATCGATTGGTGACGTCACGCCCGCGACAGGTTAGCGGTTACTGCTGTAGATATTACTTTATTAAAGTCCATTCACACTTTAGCAATATAACAATTCTATAAAGATATATTGGTGACCATCTCCTTCCTTTCAAAAAGTAGTCAACAATACAAGCAGTTGCTTTTACAAAGCGTATTTGTAACTGTAAACACTAAAAATTAAATAAAAAGACTTCATTTCTGGCAAATTATTAAAGTAAACATTTACTTAATTTTCTACTAAATTATTAAATAAAATATTTAGACATAAGAGCGCGTTAAAGCTCGATTAATATAAACGCCATCTATCGTTTCCGACGGTCATTGAGGTCAAGTTTAAATTAAATTTCACGCTCCATTTGATGATTCTATTGAACCGCTTTCTCTTCAAGTAAACAGATAAACTAATAGTAAATTATTGTGGTCACGATTAAATTGAAAAAATCATTGAACTGGCCACAGGGCGAGTTGAAATATATCGACATTGAGAAAAATATTTCTATTACAGTTATATTTTAATCTATTCCAATAGATCTACGTGTGAAGTATGGCATCATCATCACCATCATAAGGTCATCTACTATTAAACGGCGACCTCCCCCGTTGATTTAAAATTACTGTATGTCAGTTCAATGTGGTTATCCGATCCGATGAGAGAAGCGCTGTTGTCAAGTTTTGTTAGAAAACATAAAACCTACTTAGAGCGTAGACTGGCATAGAAGAAAAACGTAATATAAAAGCTACAATACGCCAAGGATTTTAGTGTCATTTATGCTCAAGCCAGATAATTTTGTCAGTCTCATCGCCAACCTGCCCATTAGCTTACGGACGGTCAGCACAGTGTCTACTCTTCCATACATCTCTGTCAGCCGTAAAAATCTCACATACTTCTTACGCATATCCTCTTTCACACAATCCATCCACATATAGAGCGATATTTATACTTGAATTCTTATCGATATTAATGTTGCCGATTAAATTGCTAATAAAAAAAAATTACTTACAAGGTGATAACACAATCATCAAAATATGTGATAAATATTTACCTTTCCTTCATCATGGACACACGCCTTATCACCACAAGTCGTAACTTGTTAGTCAAAAAAACGTAGTATTTACGAATAGATAAGTAATTAAGACAATACGGTTTTGTTTCAGAATCCATACTAACATTATAAAGCCTATGATTCCATTTGTTTGAACGCGCTAATCTCAGGAACTACTCGGTGGTATTGTAAAATTCTTTTCGTATTTAATAGTTCATTTAGTTAGGAAAATTATAGATTTATGATACCTTTAGATTTCTTGCATTAAATGAGTAAGGAGTGATTCCGTTAAGTACTATTAAAGAACTCTGAGTATGACAGGAACTTCGTTACGATACCATTGCATTTATTAAAATAAACTTTTGCAATTAAATTTACAAACTGACTTATAAGTCGATTTTAGGAAATTAAAATCGCTTCTGCTCGTAACACGGACAGTCCGCAATCGGAAGTCGCCACCCGTTTTGTATAGCGTACCTGTGCGACAGGTGACAGGTGCGGTGGGCCGCAGGTAGTGCTTTGTGCCCGACCCATTTCGTGTGCTTTGTATAGGCTATATCCTATTTAAGTCATTGACTATATTTTTCTATGGAAACTTATTGATTGCGTCACTGAATGACGGAATAAACTTATTAGACCGGAGTACTGCTTACTGACGAAGCAATGCGATCTCCTAATTACATACTTCTTGAGATCTCAAACAAAACATTACACTCCAAAACGTAATTGTCCAATTTGTTTTGTGTAATTTACAAGAACAATTGACTACCAGTATTGCGGACAGCGGGAAGTCGTTCGATGCGGAAGGAGGACCGCATACTGTGGAAGGCCTATGTCCAGCAGTGGGCATACAAAGGTTGATGTAATGTATGCGGTGAGAATTGTACAGTTCAACTGTCAATTAAAATATCGCCTACTTGAATACATTTTCATCATATAATCAGACCATAGTAAAACGTGAATGTGTGTGGCCTTTATTGTTTAACAACCAGAGCTGTTTCACCAGCTGGCTAGATGTAATGTGATAGTCAGCACATATTATATCACTGTTGCGTGTACAACATACTGATTTTTAAATGTTATTTAGGAAGCACACTTAGTACATCTATAGCTATGTGGCTTTACTTTAATATTATGTGATATAAAATTAATTTA
This sequence comes from Papilio gigon, assembly GCA_027563995.1. Taxonomy (NCBI): domain Eukaryota; kingdom Metazoa; phylum Arthropoda; class Insecta; order Lepidoptera; family Papilionidae; genus Papilio; species Papilio gigon. Next base: position 517,893 of record JAODUI010000006.1, on the reverse strand, counting down.
AAACTTCACTTTATGTGAAAAATGATATAAAGATTATTTGACCGCCTTCTAAACAATAACAGTCATATTAGTACTACTTCAAGTAATGTTTTTTTTTAGTATTTCATTAAAAAAAAAAGAGTAAAAATGGTTTGAGACCAAACATTAGTTTATGTTGCAAATTATCATAGAAATGGTAACCCGACTCCTTGAGGAAAGCCGGCTAGTGAAGGCGTCTAACTGTAGCAGGCTCGACCCGACTATGTCTTGACCCGGATATGTCCGCGCGGACTCGAGAAACCCCTACGAGTAATCCTGTTTGTTATGTTTTATTCTTGCTAACTTACATTTTACTAATTGAGTAACGTTAATTGACTTAAATGTCACGAAATATAAATTACGTAGAATATAAATATGGCCGCCATCTATCGGTTTTGACGCATATTATTCAATGTGGTTTGTCGAAATGTCTCTAGATGTCGTGTTAATCTACAAACTATGACAGTCGTATTGTTTTCATTATACGCTGTAGAGTCGAGATGCTACGAGTCACTGATAGTTATATACTTTTCGCTCTCCGCTCTTCGGCAATCCGTTTATTAGTTTGCCGAAGTGACAGAGAACTACGACAGGTCCCAGCTCGTCTCGATTCACAAAACAAACGACCGCATCCGCTGGCCCGGCACAATGCGCATTGTACGGCTCTGTTTGGTCTTCTCACCGCTCCCCCGCGCTCCCCCGCGCTTCCCGCCGCCGCACACCGTTGTTTGGACATATCGTTACACTTACAAACATGAGCCGTTCCCTTGAGAGATTTACTTGTATGCAATAATATGTTACTCGGGAGATGTTATCTCCAGAGTATTGTGGGGCATCCTCCCTCCAGGTGGATCGACGAATTAGTGCGGACGGCAGGAGGTCGTTGGATTCGAAAAGCGGAGGATCGCATACTGTGGAAGGCATTGAGAAAGGACTATGTCCAACAGTGGGCAGACAGTGGCTGATGATGATGATGATACAATCAATTACACTTTGATCAAACTCGACCATAGTTAATAATCACGGAAGTTTTTTTTTAATTAAAATAAAAACATTAAATACTTTGCCACATTAACTTTAACCGTGTTAATGGTACGTTCAGCCGGCCATTCAGTCGGGCAAGTAAACACTGCACTAATTGTTACCGACACACATTTTCAACTTTTACAAAACTGGCTGTCGTTCTTGGCTTCGTCCGCACGCAAATAAACAAAAAAAATCTTTGATAACTTTGTGTTCTTCCAGACTATGACATATGTCAAATTTGAACCAGATCCGTCAATCGGTTATGTAGCTAACTTCTAACAAACAAACGCTATTATAATATTAGTAAGAAATAATAAGCAAGGAAATGAAGCGCCAATAGCCTAATGGTCAAGGGTACGGACTAACAATCTATGGGTCGTGTTTTCGAATGCCACCATTAGACTATTGTGAACCAGATCTTAACACAAGCTGTTTCAAATATACCAGCAACGGTTACAAGAAATATTAGTAAATTTACAAGAGTTTACTTCATCTAATCTATTTGTATTTATTTCAAAATCGAAAGTGTGAAGACACTAACCGAACTCGATGAACTAAGCTATATTTCGGCCGGATATGAAATTTAATAATTTTTTCCTTCCAAACCTAAAGCAAACGTTTCAGTGCGAGCACAACAGGTAAGTCTAGTTTTACCGGAAACACGTCGGCGCGCTTTGATGACGTAGCAGCGGGACAGAGACCGAGCTACATGCTGTCTCACTCGCACGCGATCAGCTGATCGTGAGGTATTTCGACCTTTGACTGGAAATCTCTCGAATCAAATTAGTTTGAACTTGAAATAAGAAAAATGATTTAATTGCAAGGTATAAATTAACAAATAATTATTTCACTCTATAATTTAATTGACTTATTACTTCTATATTATTCTGTCGTCTGTTTTTTTATAAGAGAAGGGGGCAAACGAGCGACGGGATCTGCGAGGTAGTCGTCGACGCCCACACATCCGCATCACTACAGGAGCAGATGATAGGAGATAATAAAATAATAATAATATTACATTTAATTAAATAAACACATTTGCGTATATGTAAAACTTTAACGAGTGTATATAAAAGCTAGTTTGCTGTAATTTTTTAGTTTATAGAGAAAGTCAGGCGCGGCGTGGCCACACCGCGTGTGAATTGGAAAGTAAAGTTAGTTCATGTCAATTGATATCACCTGCTTGTAATATTAATTACACGTCTACAACTTCATTTGAAGCACGGCAAATCAGAATGTTTATATCCATCAACAATCTGCCCTTCTCCCTATATATTACGTCACGGTTTGTATTCCAGACATCTCTACCAGCGGTCATATATGACTTCAGTCAAAATTTATTTGCACATATAATTGGGTGAAAGATATGCGCAAGGCAGTATTCATTGATACGTATGGACTACATACTGTGACGTCACTATCTAGGGACAAGGAAAGGTTGGTGATGGACTGCTTTCTACGATGTTACTTAACAAAATTTAACCCTATATATATATATATGACGTGATACTTATATACGATATACTCTATATAATACGCTGTTTTAAACCAGACCTAGTTCTGTAAAGTATCACGTCAACACGATCGTAAATCATTAGATAGATGGCGCTAAATGATTGTATCCATTCACTTGCGGGCAATGCAAATAAAGTCAAGTGCGAGTAAATCTTTGCACTGCAATCAGAACTATGTCGGAAGTGTTCTACCCGGGGACGATGTTGCAAACAATCGACGATCAATGCAGTTTGTAAACACACTGCTGGACTACTTCCATGGTAACACATGGAACCAGGATCTCAAATCTTTAGCAAAGTCACTAAAGCGACTCGCAAGGCAACGCAACGCGAAATACGAAACCGAATAGAAAATTGAAATAAGAAGTCCAACAGTTGTGTTCAGATCGTATCTAATAAAATTTCATATCTAGATTTACGTCAATACTGCCTAGATGGCGTTATTAGTTTTTTGTATAAAAATACATCACGACATAATTTTGTTGAGGTCTATAGTTGAGTGATTTTGGCAGTGCGTACATTGCTGCGAGACACGTCGCCGACACCACCGCCGCCGATTAATTGAAACATATCAAATCCATACCAACGATATAAAAGTGGGAGGTATCGATTAAAAATTACAGTTTCAATTATTTTTTTTATTTATCGTTTAGCAAACAACACAATCTTATCATGATTCAAACCTTTCTCTCGCCCTTGTTGAATCATCAGTATTCTCCTCACTCGCGGTGAAGATATCACAAAACAAGAATTTTTTATACATAAAAAAATATCACATCACTTCACTATTCAAAACTGTATAACAATATGCTTTTGCCTAAAAAATCTGTACAAACAAGTTACCTTTGCCTATAAAAAAAAACTTTCACTGATATCAATTAAAAAACAAAAAATGTCAGACGCGTCGCAGTTGCCAGTGACACTGCCAGACTAATTGTTTAGCACAGATAACATATGATAAACAGTGAATACGCGCCAATGGCGTACAGGTTACGTCAAGCAGGGCTGGTAATGTAATTTACTAGGATTTGCACTGAAGTTATTGATTTTGTGACTGTTATAGTTTAACGAGAAATAGACTAATCCTAGATAACCTCTAAATGCCTAAATGAATCACATGAACTTATTAATTAATTGTTCATGACGAAATAACTCTCAAGTCAATTACTACATAAAATTTGGTAGTAGTTTTAAATACAAATAAAAGACTAATTTGCACTGGAGAAAAACTATTGGATGTCCTCATTTTCTTTAAGAAAACAGAGCTTAACTGTTTTCCTATACGTGTTTCGGAGTATGAAACACATAGCTATATATCTGGCTCTTAGGTTAGAACTTTGTTATTAGTTCCGTGATATGAAGACACGTGTAACAGCCTTTTGAAAAGTCGATACTAAAGCCTTTAAGTGCCTATTAAATATATGTGGTAATAAATCTGACGAAAGACGTTACGTTAAAGTCTCTCCTAGAGATAATATATTTTAATTGTTGTCAGCACTTATATCACTACACGGAACCTCGCAGCCTCTCCGAGTTAAGGATGACTAGGCCATAATAATCCATAGTGGTCCAGTACGGGTTGGTTGACTACACACTTTGAATTTTGTTCAAATTTGTGCAGATTTCATCGAGATGTTTTCTTTGCCGCATAGACTTCGAATGTACGTATAACAGACGCAATTCGAAAACAAATTGGCACGCCGAAATCTAACCTAGACGTGTAGATTGTAAGGCAACCCTTGAGCTACAGATAAGACACAAGCATTGTGATGACCACACGTGTCTTGTGACTTGCCTAAACGGCTCAATCGGTTTAGGATAGCAAGGCGGTATTGCATTTGTATTCTACCTTGAAATCTTATTCTTCTGTCAGTAAGGTTTACTGATTTAAATGATTGAATGATTCTAATTTAATAGAAAAATGTTTTTCTATGATCACACAAGGACATAATCGCGGGCAATAGCTAGTGTTTTATAAACACAGTAACACACGTTCCCAGTGGCGATATCGCACGCGTACTTTCACAATTTCCAGCGGCGGCGGCGGCGGCGGCGGCGGCGCGAGCCTTCCGTTACACAACTTACGTAACTGCAACTGAATCGGAAACCATGCGAGTGTCCCGTCACAACATGCACATGTTAATAACTACGCGGTTTGTTACCAACATGAAGAGAACGGTTACTTTCAAAAGAAATACGTCTATGGAAATGTTCATTCTGTAGTACATAAGGAACGTACCTTACATTACATTCTAAGAGAGAACAAGCCGTATGTGGACGCAACCAATTACCTTTACTTTGCATTCAATTATCTTGTCAACTAAGAGAATTTTATAACACAAATTCAATAAAAATGTTACCTTAAATAAATAAAATATTGTTGTTAAATAACTATATATTTTTAAATCAAACTAATAATGTACAATTGATTGCGTTAGTATATTGTTGTTAAACATTTTATATTAACAGATCTGCTACAGTGACGAGCACAGTTAGTGTCAACAACTTTTCATATCAACTAAAACAATGGTAAAACATTATATTACATATATAAATAAAATTAATAACCAATGTTTATTAATTCTATCAAATAGCCCGTAACACATCTGTGGTTCCTCTGGTATTGTAGGTGTCCATGGGCGTCGACGATCGCTTCTCGTATTAAAAAAACCGTTTTAGCAAATGACTTTTTACTAATCGAATCCATTTGAAAACAGGGACAGACCCAAGAACAGAAGGAAAATGTAATGCACAGAGACATGGGTACCCGCCCAGTCTCGGACCAGAATATCGAGGATAGAGTGAGGTGGAGAAGACAGACACGCAAGGCTGACCCCACCACCATGTGGGACAATTAAGCCAGGAAGAGAGAGAGTTTAAAAACGGTCTAACAAAGCTGCGTGCTTAAAATCTTACTAACAAACGGAACTGGATGAAATTTTACGCACACATATTGCTCTTGACCAGCGCATAGGCTATCTTGTACTATTGATTTTAAGAAGTTATATTTATACCGTATATCAACAAATTTATCGTATCGGTCTACCCCAAATTGCACAATGCTGCATGTTTCTTGGTATTGACTCAACAGATCGTGCGTTTGTTTCTACATTATTGCAGTAGAACGAAATCATCGCTGGATATACTTGCTGAAACCAACACAGTACATTCCAGTGTTATATAATACAGGAGAGAATTCGGTCGCCGGACTGGAATGGTGTAAACTGAGCATTAAGTAAATACCAATAATGCGTAGTCATTATCAGTGTGCCTGTCGCCGACAGATGATTTGTAAAATTCCACTAAAATTCTTTTCATTGTTCATGAATAAAAGCCTGTTTGCGTCGAGCAGATGTGACCTCTAGGAACCATTGCGTAAGTTCGAATTTTGCTCGCAAGCTTTAAATGAGTTCTCTGCACAGATTATCGTGTCGATAGCGGGGGGCTATCTTAATTTTTTAAACCATTAGAGAACAAATGGTCGTCATTATTTTAAGGCTCAAACGTAAAAGGCTGTGATTTAAGCTTAAAGTTAAGATTTACTTTACAATACTTTCGAATGGTTATTATATTAATAATTTTGTTAGTATTGTTTTTTATCACGTATTAATCAATCGTACTGTTTAAATGTTTGATATAATTTGACGTTAAATAGAGAGTGGGCGCTATACAGTGTATAGAAAACATGGTAAACCAACCAATGTTAAGTAATTTTCAATATATAAATAATTTTTTTATATGGCGCTGACAGCGATTTTGGCGGGAAAATTCCTACATATGAAAACCAACTGCCGGAGATAACCCGCCGACCCATCGGTTTTTATTATACGAAATTATCTTAACCTTTTTGGTGGCGAAAGTTGTATGACTTGGGATGTCGTTTATTCTATGTGGCAGGGATTTTTATTAAAGGCTCTAATGTTACTAGAAAATATTAATTTTAAATACATTTGGTTGAAATATAGAAATTGAAACACATTGTCGCTTAAAGGGCAATCGTCTAACTTATATATGCCATTTGATAGCAAGTAATTATAAGAGTTTTCCTATTGACAATTGATTACAGACATTCTTTTATCCAAGAGATGAATTGCCATCGTTAAAAATAATAAATCCGACTTTTGTTGAGATTCCAATTTTAAATATAAAATAACTTTTGACGGTTAGTGAATGGGGCCTTTTGACGTCGGATAATTGCCGAGCGACCAATTTTCGATGAGAGTTTTTTCGACCAATTTAATTGCAATACGCGAATTAAACGAGAAATCATCATTGAATCTACATACAATGAAAACTTTTTATGTCACATTTTTAACTATGAATAGCTTAAGACAGCCAACTTTAGATTTTGGGGAGGTCTAGAAAGAGATAGATTGCATTTAAGGTGACATAATTGAGAAGGTTGTGAAGACTGAGTTAACACGTTCGCTGCGTTATCAATTTTAGACTCTTATCCTTGTTAAAAAAAGGGTTGATTTAGATCTAGTTTCGTAACGAACGTGTTAATGAAAGAAATATATCATCACCATTGTCTCTGTACCATGATTCCATTCTATAGATCCTTGTGTTATTCAGTATTTCCTTCACTTCTTTCTTTTCTTTTTACCTTATTATGGATGTATTTCTCCCATTTATTACCACGCTCACAAAATTATAAAACTGTACAACATAAATGATAAGTTCTTTGACACTGTGTCATCGTAACAATATTCAATTAACAGTATTTTTCTCTTTATTTTAGTTAATGTCTTCGTGACCGAACGGAATTATTACCGGCCAGAAAGGCGTGCGTAACTAACGAATATCTCACGCAGAGATCAAATCACAGCCAGTTTTAGGTAGGAATGGAGGAAAGTGTACCGTCTTCGAGTCCGAATTAAAACCACTTTCTATAAGACGGACGGAATTGTTTCTGATTTAGAAACATCGCTGTCGGCGGTGTAACATGAACGTGTTACATTTGAAGTTCTTTTTGTTGATATTAAAAGTAATGGGAGGAAATTTAATAATACAAAACTATTTTAACATTGTATTGAACTAATACTATGTATGTATGCTTAGATGTATGGAAAAGTTGTACAGACGGTACCGACCTTTCGTTATTATTTACATTACGAGCTAGCAAAAAAGCGAGTGACGACGTAGATTTGCATAACAGCGAAGTGACTGCTACTTGAAGACTTCCATCCAGGTGAAAAGTTGTCGATGAATAACACTAACTAAACTTTACGTTTTAGAATAGTGTTGTGATACTAAAGATATTACAATTTCTCTACCGTGTAATTGTGTGTCTTCTACAATACGAGATGTAAAACGGTTAACCCACAAAGGTAGCGTAGCAATGCATCTCAATCGTGTGAAGATCTCTGACATCGGACACGGCGGTGTTGGCTTACGTCTGCAACCTGACGGGCCGACTGCACACCGACTGGACACCGACTGCTCACTCGCTGAGGCCGGTTGGAAATCATATCTGCATTCCATAGTGTCAAATACTATCACCATACGATTGCGAAGTTCGGCAATTTACAATCGGACTGGACACCTGGGTACTAAAATTATTGTTTCAAATTTTTCTTCGTTATCTATATATAACGCGAATTTCTAGTCAACGTATTTCTATCATCTAAGATGCGATTGCATATCATATACATGGTTTCATTTTTTGGCCCTGTGCATATAAGTAGTAAATATTTGATTTGTTACAATTTTGGTAAAGAACAATAATAATCTAGAATAATCTCTGGTTATATTACTTGTCTAAAACATTATAACAAATACGTCAAACTAAGTTATTTGTAAAATAGCATTAACAAACCGCGGCGTGCTCTCTGCTAACATTCTTTACAAAAACTTTTTATTTATTCCACAAACAATTATCCTCTGCACTTACAATTTTGTCCAGTTAGTTAAGAAGAAATGTTTCAAAACGAATGGTTAGGAATTGTCTTTTAAATATATTCGTAAAACCTAGTACATTAGTCTGGTTATATATAACAACTTGTTGCCCTCTGTTTCCTTAATTTTATTATTTATATTGTTAACTACCTGTCAATTGACTTAAATAAATAAAAAGCTGTGACTTTGCGCGGATATAAAACAAAACCAAATAGTCTATGCACTCTAGAAGTTATATTTGTGTTAAACTGTGTTCTGATCGTTTTAGTCGTTTTAAAGTGAGATGCTAACCATCCATCCATCTGAACTTCAACATTTATAATAAAGTCAAGAGGGATGAATACGGGTCACTTGAAGACCTAAAGAAACCTAAAAATCTTGAACACCAAGAATGCTAGCTTAATCAAATAAACGTTGTTTAATAGACAATATAATACCATTTAAATGAAAGTACTGGTTTTTTTTCTAAGTGCCCGGATTGATTGTGCTTGAGTGTATTAGTAAGATAAAATATTTAAGTATTCAAACTGAGCGTGAGATAAATCTCAAGATAAATTAATATTTTTCTAATTTGTGTTTAAAAAGTTAAAGTAAACGCAGTGAAAGTAGAAAATGAATGAAAGTAAATAGTTAATTAAGTGTATGCACGCGGAACGAATAGTTTAAACATGTTTATATATTTTTATACATAAGAGAATACGTTATATTTGAATTGTGAGTCATTTCCTTCGAAAAAAGGTGACAAAAGCTGCATACCAAAAATTAACAAAATTCGTATGACATATGTGCAGCCCTCTATCGGATGACAAGTACAAATTCGATTCGATTCGAAATGCCATCCACCCGTGTATTTATAAGAGTATGATTGAAATTCTTCATAAATCCTCAAGTACTTTGTACTTAAATGAGTAATAATTTAAGTATTTAAGAAGTGTCGTCACGCACGATATCGGCCGTGTTTACTTACCGCCGTGTGAACGCACCTTAATCTACGACCAAGGAATGTTAAGAACAGCCTGTATAACTTCGGCTAGGGTCGCCATATAACGTGAGAAAAACTTTCTAAATTTAATACAAAACAAGAGAAATGACTGTCTTAAATAAGAACTCCGTACAGATTATCCTTCTTGACGTTGTCTCAGGACCGCAGGGTCACAGGACGCCCTGAAGTGGGACACAGACGGGTACGAAACTAGTCTGCAACTGCAAATGTTAGACGTGAATAGCCTTTCTTAATTATTTTATAATATTGTTTACCGAAAGTTTAAACAATAAGACATTAACCTATTGAATCATCTCATGGGCTTTTTTTTTAGTTACATTTAATTTCCATACCTATTGTGATTTAAACATAATTGTCAACCATAGTAGCATTGGATTAAACTCTTTTTTAAGCCTAAGAGAATTCAAACAAGGCGAAACAATTATGATATGTGTTCAAACTAAACTATATTATGTTGCCGCGATAGTTCCTGTTGCAATGAACGAAATTCCCGCTACACTGGAACTAAACAATGGTAACCCTAAGCCCTATTAACTTTCTCCGTCCCCGCTAGTTATTTATGAGTTTAGGAGCGTAGAAGTTAACTAATAATGCCTCTGACAGTAATGTCAGGAAGGGTTAAGAAAAACCGAATTTGTTTCGGCAAAAAAAATCGAAGGAAATTCGAATCGCGTTCGTTCAAGGACGAACAAGGTCACGACTATTCATTTGTTTGGTAAAACATTCTATTACTATGAGAAAACTTATTACGTTTTTAAGAAAATTGCGTGAACGGGTGAACGTGGAAGACACAGTTAAAATTAATGTGGAGAAGTACAATCATTTATTACAATCAATGCTGATTTCGAATAATGAATGACAAGACATTTGCATATAAGTGTTTTTTGTTTGACTTAAAAAACATCATGTTATCGGACTACAGCAAACTCAAAAGTAAATTATAATATAGCAGAAACCTACAATAATCGTTTGAAGCATTAACACTAATTATTATACCAAAAAGTTTATTTCTAAAAACCTAACTATTGTTAAAGAATCCTAACTAAATTACTTGAATTAATTGTCTAGTTTCAAGACATTTTAATACTTTTATTATATCTAAAAAGAACTAGGATAACACCATACAACTTCCTAAAACCCGGAGCGAAACTTTTCGCAGAAATCATAAAAGAATGTAAATTCTCACGGACACAAAAGCCGACTGAATGTTTCCGAAAATCATCAACAAAAAACCCATTCCATACAGAAAAAGGAAACAAAGACGAAACCTCCGCATTCCAAAGTAATCGCCGGTGATTCCCGAAAAAACGGCAGGTAACCGATCCCGACACATGACGTCACATCACAAGCCTTAAACAGCCTTGAGACGAATATAGAACGGCCAAAAACACAATAATAAATACTTTTGTAATTCAAGTAATCAATTTTGACATTCGACTGAACAATAAAATTGTTTTAAAGAACTAAAACAAACATATAATCTAGACTAGAAATGTGATAAAATAACATATGTATTCAAGAAACGTAAACGAAGTGGTTTGTCTATATGTTAATAATGCTACATCTCGGTGGACTGGTCTCGGCCGGTTTGTTTTGGACATCCTTTTGTTGAGCGCGAGTCGTGGATTGTGCGTTAGTACGTGTGTACTGATGCTAAATATAGTAAAGTAGTATTATGCCTAAAGGCTAACGGTTTGTTATGTTATGATAGAAGTCCTGAGAACTTCGTCTAGTATGTTTTTGAACTTTAATGCAATGTGACAAACGCACAGTGCCATACTTTTGAAATCACATCTTACATATAATATATTTCTACGTAGAAACACAGAACAGGCGTCTAAAGCTTCAATATACGATCTTTTAATGCATAGAAATGTCATCAAAGTTACAAGACAGCGTCAGTTCGACAAGGATCTTGTAACAAGGGAGCTGTAATAATTTAGCCCGGGTCAGACAACTTTGTCGGAAAATAGATTTAAAAAATGGAATCTAGCAATCTAAACTGGGAATATAAAGAGGCCAGTAAAATGAGGTAATAGCAGATTACTGCAGCGTAAGGCCTGAGGTCAGGCGCGGCCGGAGCGACCATAATCTCCCATCTTACATTTTTACTTTTTTTCAATGTGGCAGACGCTTCGTGACTTACGCGCGGCGAAAGCTGGGGAACTCAGCCTTTGGGATATCTCTATACTTGATGGTTTCCTTTTAAAATACATTGTAAATTATAATGCTCGCTGTTCCAATATAAACTAGATTGAATTAACTATTGTTTAGTTATTACTTAGTGAATTATTAAAGATTATATAAATATGTTTATAAAGAAATTAAAAAAAAGAAATTGATCGTGCGTTGATTTCGTTCAAAATTATGGTCGCTAAGTCGTTAAAATTATAACACACTTATTGCTTAGAAAACTTTAAAAGTAATAAAAAAAAGATAGGATATTTTATAAAACGTCTTTAAAACTCAAGCTACAAGCTTTTGTAACAAACAAAAGATAAAAGAAAAGACCACGCGCCCGTGACCCGTAAGTGAAGATCAGAGATTTACAGCGGAAATTCTTGTAGAATTCTTGATATACTCTCTTACATACTGTTATATTGTCATTCGAGAGTAGTTGAGACGGCGGAGGACCGCACAATATGGAAGGCATTGGGAAAGGCTTTTGTCCAGCAGTGGGCCGACGCGAACTCATGATGATGATTCGAGAGGTTACCTAAAGAATAAGTTCTTACAACATAACTCACCTTCATTGTTCGGAGAGGTAAACAGAGACCACGAAAATTCATACATCTTCACTGACATTAATCCTTGGCTATTTCTTTAATCTGGTTTATAATGGAAAAATATAACTATTGTCAAATTCAATGGAAACGAGAAATTTAATTTACATGTTTCATTGACTGAATATGTTCTTTACTGTCTATGAATTTATTTTGAACCATTCAAATGTTAAAATTGTTGATACAAACATGTCTGTCTTTAATAAACCTGTTTTAATAGTATTATAGTAATAAAATTGTTTAGATGTGTTGGCTATAACTTGTCTATTTATTTTATTAAAGGCGAACCAATATTGATTACAAATTTTAACTATTTCCACGTGAGCATCCATTTATACAGAAGAGAAGTCACTTGGTATGTACTCAAAAACGCCGAGGGTGGGTGTCAAAATTCTAAAGTGCAAATCCCCCACAAAAACTAAAAACTATTATGAGTACCACTTGAAATAACGTGTAGTAATTTTTGCACACTGTTCAAAATTAACTGCCTACTCAGAGACGTTTAGTGGTGACCTTGAGTTAACTTTAAGTAAGTGATTGGTAACTAACTAACATTAAACAGTTACATCTAACTAGTCTACTATCTCGTGTCCGCGCGAAAATAAAAAAAAAACGTAACACTATTTCTGCCAGTATTCTACATCTGTGCCAAATTTCATCAAAATACTTTTACCCTTTTTGAAATTATATGTTAATAAACATTAATCATCACCAGCTTGAAATGTTGCACATAGGTATTTGCCAGCTTTCTTAACTTTCGCATTAGTATTAGTAATGTCCACTAGCTACACTAAATCTTAAATACTTAAAGGATACATTAATCTGTGCAACAAGAACTGCGAGACAATTAAAACATGAAATGATAACCAACAATCCGAGCGGTATTAGGTTTAATCACTTCCAGAGGAGAAATCTCTTAAAGACCTCAAAGCATACCAAGGTTAGTGCTCTAACAATTACGGTCTATGGTCATGGTACATATTTTAAATTCTCTTAAGACTAAGTGAGTCCTTGATTACAGCCTTAAGAAGGTAAAATTGTTAAAACAGTTTTGCTGTGATTTCTCATTTCCATTAAATTTTATTTTAACTTGATAGAATAAATCGGAAGTTGCAGTTTGATTCAAAAATAAAATGTCAACAATTACAATAGATGACATTTTTTTTTTAAATCAACGGAAGTAAGCAGTTGTTTTATTCATTCGTCGTGGCATAGACAACGTTATGAATATCATTTTTATTCGGAAAAAAATATTACTTTTAAAATACATCCGAAACCTGAGACGTTTAATCCAAAGGCCAGTTCGAATATTAACGCGACAGCGCGGGAAAATCGGACGAATGCGGAATATTCAATGCTGCCATTGTCTTACATTCCAAATTCAAAAAAAGACTAAGATATACACGGTTAAGCGATTTTCAGCTTTAACCCTTCCCAATAGAACTCTTTATTGTGCAAACATTTGTTTGTACATACGTCAGAATAGCGTTTGTGTTGTCAATATTTTGTCCCGCTCCAAGAAGAGGCTCTGGCGTAGACAATGCCGCCTGTTACAAATTTCCTTTACGGCCAGTTTATGGAGGGTGTACGGAGAAGTACTTAATTATACGCCGGATATTATACAAGGCACGTGACGTCCCAGGGAATGGATCTTAAAGACAAATTCCAAGGAAGAAGACCGTTAGGATACCAAGATAATGTTGAGATCTATGACTTTTTTTCGTTATATGGCTGTTTACAGGACAGTTGTCTCTGGGTAACATGTTGTTAATTCATAAAAGGAGGTTACCTATCACTTTACAATATTTTTTATTTTTGATAGATGATGGCGTAAAGATAACAGGAAAGGGAGTGGCATTTGAATTGAATTATAGATCGATTTAGAGGACCAAAACTATCGCACTTACCCCGCATAGCATAGGACTGACTTCCCTGTTTATGTAATCATTGAGTTTAATACTTTACTATGAAAATGTTACTTAAAACAACTTAATTTAATATCTACCTGTGGCTGTGAAAGTATTTAACCCAACAAGCACATGTTTATTTTAAATATCCTCGCAAAAGTATGTTAATCCACTTCATCCAAGTGAAACCATGCCATCTACCTTGTTAAGAAGTTCAAGTATACGATAAAGCGAAGAAAATCTTAAGACTAAGTTTTTATGTTAAGTTTTTTTGCTATAACTTTGTTCCGCGGCGCCGGCCTGTCGTTATACTCAAGTACGTATTTTGTTTATATAAAAAAAGAACATCAAGTGACTATGGGAAATTATTTATTGTTTGTTAATCGTCATTCGTAAGACGGCAATAGTGTAATGGTTAAGGGATTTCCGATCACGTAGACGAGAGTTCGAATCTCGCCGTTCGACTATTCTCGTGGACCATATCCTAGCACAAGCCCAGAGATTAATTGGAGTGGTAAAAGAAATATTAGTAAATTAACGAAAATCTGCTAATATTATATTTTAGAAAAATCTAGTTAAATTTGTATATGGCATGTATTTATAAATGTTTTCTTTTTTTTTAGGACTAAGTTAACGCTTGACCACGATCCTACCTGATGCCAAGTGAAGTGGTCGGAAGATGGTACGCGATTTAGTAAGTGCCTATTCACTCTACTCTTGAAGGCGTATTCATTCTAAACTGAGTTTTTCTTACAATTATATATACTATACTATACTATAATATACTAGATATATCGTGCTAACGTCAATGTGAAACTTTAGACCAGTGTTATAACGTATGTCCAAAACAATCAAACATTTTTCTCCCTGTACACTAGGGCTGTACAGGGAGAAAAATGTTTGATTGAAAAATATAGTTCACTCATCCTGATGCAGGACCCCCGACGGGTACGAAACTAGTCGGTACCTACACCGATCTACACTTGAGTTAAGCCGTTTTTATTAGTAGTTTATTTTTCTCCCATTGAAAATAAATATTGCAAAATGAACAATCCAATTTAATATGTTTTTAGGAAACTCATTGGAAATACCCAGTATTACTTATTAAGTCATTTAAAAATTACCTAGAAAGTATAAATGATGCATTTAAATACAATAAATTATAGGAAGATTTCCTAACAACTGTTCGTTGAACGTTTAATTTAATAGTGAGAAAACATGACTACATAACAAATACGAAACATGTGTTAAGTTATTTTTAGGTAAGGGAACTTCAAATAAGTGACACTTACCTCGAACGTATCATAGTCAACGTCATTCCGCTTATATTATTAAAGAAAAAACGCCATTAAGAAATAATTATCATACGTCGATCGTACGATCTTAAATAAATAGAATTGTATCTACAGAAATACCTTTTAAACAGTTTATAGTGCATTTTCTGTGTTATAGACACTGTTCACATCTCACAGCACAGCACAAACACACACGCACAAAACACAGGTGGCAGCACAGTCACACACAACGCACAGTTAACGTACACACGTCCGTTCCGGAGGTAAGATAGAAATATTCTAAATTCAAAATGAAAGAGGAGCGCGCAACCTTGCGCGCGCGCATGTGCGAGCGGGACGGAGCAACTAGTCGGCTAACAGGTGGGGGAGGCTGTTGTACAGGTAACGCTCGGGGTAATAATAGCCCTTTTTCGTAATGTTTTATAGTTTTTTTTTATCAATTAATCTACGCCCGTCCCTGCTAGTCACTTAAGCAACCTTTAAATGCAAATTTAGTACAACAAATATATACTACTAACTATCGCATTAATAGTGATTTTGTCGTTGTATTGCAGATATTTTATACTGAATAAATTCTAGCGGATTTCCTAGACAAGTATAAGTAACTATCAAACGTCTCCGAGTGTTAACACGGTTACTATGATTGTGGGTATTAGACACAGTCGGTAAGCTAGTGCTATGCTTGAGCGTTGCTTACATGATAACTGTATCTTGTATTGTACCGACGCGTCATTTCGCGGTGTTCCTCCATAATAGCTACAGTCGCTTGAACGTTTCGTGCGCATTGAGTCGACGATGCGGGCACGAGCACCAATGGGAGCCAGCTCTTAAATATGTTTGTGAAAAAAGTCGGTCAGTAGTCAAAGCAGGCAGACTACTAATTGCTTTTTTAATATTATTTTTGTGGTCCTTTTTCGTTAATTTATGAGAAGTGGCGGAGTTTGCGGACAAGCATTTTTTTAAGTTGTGCATCGCGAACGGTTGCGCATGTACAGTGTACGTAGGAAAGGCACGTCGCTGTAAAAAGCGGGCGTACCTGCCACATGATCTTGTCGCTTGCGAGTAACGTGATGAGAAGCGAAATATGAACGACTTTAATCAACATTTGTATATGCAAGTACGTTTAGAAACTTTCAAGGTACAAACTACTTTTAAGGAAGATAATATAGGACAGAAATTGTTCATTTAAGTTATCTTTTAGTATACGGAAGGAAGAGATATGAGCATTTTTTTTTCTTATTTGCATCAGCAGACACGCGTGCCGTACTCTTTTTTTTTAAAGAAAAGAGTCATTAATTGACAATACTAATAATGAACAGTCAAGTAACAAACAATTAACAGTCAAAAATAAGCAAAATAATAATTTTGTAGCATTGTTGCTTACTGCCAGCTTCGAGACTTTTAAACGTCTCTAGTGCAAATACACATTTATCATACTCGTAAGTAAAATAATGAGATTTCAAGACTGAATTTCTGAAATGCATTATATTTCAAAGCGATGAAATCATAAAATGATACGACGATATGAAACAGCACTTATTTATAGAGGTGCATTATGGATAGTGTATCTGCGGCTCAGATCGGCCACTTAATTGCACTCATTGCGGCGATAGGGCCGTTTGAATAACGCCGCCTTCACAAACTGAAACGCCATTTTAGAAATACCAACTAGGAAGTTGTTGAAATACTACATGATCGTTTTAAAAGACAAAACAAAAACAAACGCATTCAAGAAAAGTTCATTGTTTATTGTTGAAAGTAAATATAAAGTTTGACATTGGAATATTACAAGAAATGAAAATAAAATAAGTAAAAACTAATGTGAAAATTTTTAAAAATAATAAAATTCTTATTTTTTCTTTAATGGCTTTTATCTTAAACCTATTGAAACTCCTTGGACATTTCATTTGCTGTAATTTATGAAGACCTACAAATACTGTATACTTGTTTTACTATGTTCCCTATCCATTATATCTCATTTCAATTGAAAGTCTAACATATATATTTAATACTGACGTCAAGTACCATAAAGCTCATTGCGGTCCCCCATATTTTCAAATATTTGGTGAATTTTCTGACTAAAGAGTTACAATACAGTTGTCTGTGCAGTTTGTCTATGGTCAAAATAAAAAGGTTTAAATTGGAACAAGGTGTATTAATTCGTTGCATCGCTCAGTCGACCGTGTCGCGTCACGCGGCGTTGCTTGCACACGCAGGGAGCGCCCCAACTTAGGCTAACTAGGGCTGCCACCTATTCAGGCTACGGATTTTACATCGATGGCTTTGCGAGAAGATATGTTAAACAAGATACTAGATGTCGTTGTTTTCCCTAAGGATCTAGAGTAGATCTCGTACATTGTTTTGTTTTTTTAAAGCTAGTCTTATCTTTTCGCAGTCTTTATACGATTCGTCCTAAGTTTATTAAGACTTGACAACCCTAGTTCCAACCTGTTACCCCTCACCTTATAAACGTCGTCACCATGCAGGACTGATAAAAATTATCATATAGCTTAGGGTTTGAGTACCGAATCATGAGCATCTTGATTTAAATTGGCAAAGAGATCGATTGCTGTATGGAATAGATAGCCTATAAAGATTAATAAAATAAAATCGAATCATACCGACATATAGAACTGAGTAAAGGTAAGTGGTAGTAGTAGTAAGTAAGTAGAAACCTTATATCATTGAAATAGGGTTGGAAATAGATTAATTGTGAATTGACAAGAGTGTAACTAGCAGAGTGCGCGAAGGCACAGTGAAGTGTAAGTCACACACAGGTGCGCGGGACAATGGCAACAGACGCGTGCGCACGCGGCTCCCTTCGTTGATAAACAAATATTAATTCTAATATAACAGTTGGTAGACTGTGTAATGCTGTAAATGTGATTATTTTAGAAATTATATTACGTGCAGTTTACATACATTTCAGAAGAATTCGCTTCGTAATTCAAGAATATCAAAATCAGGTTTTCAAAGTAATTTCATTTTTAGTTTCTCTTTTAATATCTGACAAGTCAGTGTGTGTCTGGACGCATTTACACTTTGACCAAATTTGATGGCAGAGCGTAGACGTATTAGCCTAAACTCCACTTTGTGTTATATTATGATAATGAACTCACCCTTTCTCTCCAGGCGCGAGCTTGTCGGCGGGGGGCCGCGGCCTGTCCGGCTGCTCGCCCAGCAGCTTCTCGCAGCGTCCGTTGCTGAGATGCTCTCTGGCCACACTCAACGCGTCACTCTTCTCCCCACTCACTTCACTCTCCACTCTCACTTCGCACTCCACTGTCACCTTCAACTTTTCACTAGAATCCTGCTCGTGCTTCTCCGGCTCGTTCTCTTCTCGTTCTTCTTTTGTTTCCGCTACGCCGTTCGCTATAACCGGCGCCGGCTTCGCCTGTAGGGACTTCGGTTGTGACTTCGGCGACGATATCGTCGGCTTGCTCTCTATAGCGCCATTCTCGTTGATCGACGTGACGTAGACGGCAGAGTTCGCTATGTACCCGTTCAACTCTTGCCTGTTCTCCGGTTGCGTGCGTTTCTTTTTGTTTAACTGTAAAAAGAATAGCGTTATGATATACTGTTGCAAGATGTACATCGAGAGAAAAATATGCCATAATATAAACTTTTTGCTCGTCATTTCGACATAAGCAAGATGACTAAGTACGAGTGAATAATTGAAGCATGAAAATTGAAATGTAAAATTTTATTTTTTATTTGTCTCCAGCTGACACGACAGACGTTGTCCTATATTAACTATGAATACTGAATTCTAATGTTCTTATCAATCCTTATTTTTACTTTCATAAGAACCTTGTACTTGAAAAAAGAAAACAGCAATAAGCGGTATCGTTTCATCCGCACGCGAGATGCGATGACCAGTGGTAGGGAATCACATTTGTGGTAAAAAAAAATTGTAACACAGCTATTCTTTGCAAAAAGTTCGTAAAAACAAACTGAACGCGGGCGATAAAAGCGCGAGGCACATTCATAACTGTTTTTTTTTTCTAATTAATCTCGACGTCAACACGACAATTATCATTTCCCCGGGTCCCGTTGAATTACATCTCATCGTAACACCGGTGGCTTTGTGATGGATTGTAAATTCTCAAAAAAAACGGGTCAGGGTTGCGACAATACATTAATGTTTAAAAAAAATACGGTTTGTTGTTTATTCATTTACTTTTAGATGCCGAAGCTAAAACTCCGTCGAGTTGATTCACATTAAAGATACGGTGTGTATAGTCGACAAGGTTTTGTTTTCGTTTATTTTTTTTTAAGGATTACAATGATGCAATAAAGTATTAAAAGTGTTAGAATGTATATTTTGAAGTCGTTATTATCAGATATAATTTAAGTTTACATTCCAAACAACTAAGGTTTTACAATTTACACACAAAACAAGTTACACTTGGAACAAACATAACTTGTGAATGTCTTGCTCTGCAGGCGGAGGAGAATGAATGAAGATATGTGTGTTTGAGACTAATGCGAATAACAATGCCCGCTCTGACGAACTATTGTTTGACTCACGCTGTTCCGACTTACAACGTAAGTCCTATTTAAATAGAATTTGACGTTTTTATTGTTTCATTGCTAATTCAATAAAATAATGCTCTGTAACTCCGTTTAAATTTTAATAATGTAAGCAAATCATATGTTTTTAATCTTTATTCATCATCATCATTATCAGCCCCTGCTTGCCCACTGTTACACACTGCCTTTCCTAATGCCTTCCACAGTATGCGGTCCTTCTTCCGCAACCAACGACTTCCTGCCGTCCGCACTAAGTCGTTGATCCACCTGGAGGGAGGACGTCCCACACTACTGGTCCCTACAACGGTTTCCTACTCCACCTGCCGTCGGTGACCGGCCTAGACTGGCCCCACTTCAGCATACAGTTTAGTTTAGATGCTAACAAATTTATTTTTAATAAAGTTCTTATGGCATCTACCATTCATAAAGACTAGCGGTCGAGCATTGTTTGAAATTCGAATTAATTTTTATAGTTAAAAACTTTTTTATTTTTTAGTGAACATGTCAACATGTAGGCGGGTTTTTTGAATAATAAAGATTATTCATTTATTAATTTATAATAATTAAAAAATAAAATCATCATTAATTAAAAGATTCATGTATACGTAATTTTATCGCTATTGCATTTTTATTAGGCGCGTTTAATCGCTTTACGGTTTGAAAACGTGAGACCGTGAGTCACCCGGCTCGGCCCCGCGGCCAGATAAATAACATTTTATTGAAAACGACTGAACAATTACGTAGTCAAATTAATTATAAAAATAAAAATATTATTACAGTAAACAAATTTAAAATAGAATATATATATGTGCTTTATTATTTCATCATTTAAGCACCAGTAGCCCAGTGGTTAAGGGTACGGATTACCGATCATGTAGTCGAGAGTTCGAAACCCGCCATTCAACTATTATAAACCAAATCTTAGCACAAGCCTGGAGCTTAGTTAGAGTGGTAAAAAAAATAATAGTGAATTAACAAAAACCTGCTAACATGTTTATTTCTAAAAAAACAGTAGCTATCGACCACGATTTCGTCCGAACGGCATTAAGGAAAATGGAAGTAAGGCATTAATTCCGACAGCAATCTATCTATATGCCCAATTTTGTCTAGACCTTTTAACCATATTGGAGTTACCTTTAAACAAACATCCCAATTCTTTATTATTATTATTAATTCTAATATCTCGCATTCATATTATTGCTAAGAGATCCCGGGATACAATGAGTGAGATAGAAGTGACAGTCAATTTGAATAAATAAAAATTGCAATCATTTTAAATATTTAAGGTGACTGAGTGCTCTTAAAGGCTTCCCGTGTATCGGAAAATGTATATAGAAAGTGTGGTAGATAGGAAGACTTAAATAAAGTGAAACGGTTAAAACTCACGTATTTATACCAACGCGGGATAAATACGTGATTCTCCGTTATAATAAGTAACTGTCTTGTTCATCTTAACATCATACTAATTTTAGAAAAATATTACTAGAAGTATGTGCCACGGAGACATGGATGCCGACCACGGACATGTCGACGCAGCGTAGTCCTCCCGCAGGGACCGATGATTTGGCGAAGTTCGCGGGAGTATTGATGAGGGCGGTCGAGGACCGATCACGGCTATCTTTGGGGGAGGCGTACACTCAGCAGTGGACCACATGTGACTGATATGATCATGAAGAATACCCTACTAGTATACATTGTCATCATCAAGCGATTTTCTTGTCCTCTTCTTACGTTTCTTGTTCAATAAACGGTATTTTATTTAAAAAAAAAAATTAAAAGACAACTTTTTTTCACAAAACATTTTGCATATGTCGCTGGGGCCCTGCCTCCTGTAGGTGGGGACCTGTGTTACAGGATGCTGTACCTTCTTTTGATCACGTTAAGTAAAAAGAGACGTGAGAAATTGTTTCATCGCAAATTAAACATTTTCTTGTCCATGATCATAATATTTATAATGCAAACGTTAATCCTTCAAATCTGAATAATGAAACTCTTAGCGGCGGAGGTCCGCAATCTCATTGAAGTGCCTTACATTTGACTGTTTGTTGCTGAAAGTGGGACATAAACATGTCCGGAGCCAGTTGATATAATCCTCAGCTATGTGGCAATATATTATCTCACGTTTGGTCTAAGGTAAAGACGACATCCTATTCTAAAGACTTCGACCATGGATGACATCTCGTTCATTTCACTATCATCTTAAATGGCAAGCACAATCATCAGATAAAACGTATAAACACGTCACTTGAAGTATGTCTTTCGAGTGGTCGTGGTATTGCACCGGTCGGTAATTCGCGTAAGCTCCGACACTGTTAGAAATGCAAGAGTTCATTTAAAAAGTATCTTAAGCTCCTATCTGCCCACTGCAGGATTGCCTTTCCCAATGCCTTCCACTGTATGCGATCCTCTTTGGCATACAAGGACTTTCTGTCGTCCGCTTGAATATAATTAATGCTTATTAATTTACTGTTAAATAGTTAATATACCCACCGAATAGACGGCTCCTACGGCAATTACAATATTTTGTAGAGAGCTTTTATAATATATATATTTCAAGACGAATAAATGATACAATACAACATAGAACGAGTCTATAATTGCATTATTTATATATATATGTACAAGTTTTTTGAGGCGTTGATAACCTAATGGTTAAGGTTACGGAATACCGATCTAGCGGTCGTGGGATCGGATACCGCCATTCGACTTTTATCCTGATACCCTAATACAAGTTTGTTTCTTTAAATATTAGTTACTTGAAATATTAATCTGTTATAAAAATTCAATATAATAGCTTTGTAACTATATTTAAGCGTCATAAAATAACGTTATAAAAACGCTCGTTTAAGTTGAAATGATGTCACTTCATTAGCATACAATAGTTCGTTTATTCTGATCTTCAGAACGTCTTATTGATTGCAGACGCGAGGAGGTAGTGACATTGTCTGTGCGTCCGCACGGACCATTCTTTGTAGCGGCGGATCCGAGATAGCACAATGGTGATGTAAGAAATACTTTCATTATTGCTAAAGGGAAATTGGAACAACGCATCGATTTGATTTGTACATAGGTCTACCACGTTTACATGTAGGTACGAGTACATGATGGGCTCCACTAGCCGATGATAAGCGCCAATAGCCTAACTGTTATAGTACGGGTTTCCGATCATGTGATCGAAAGTTCGAATCCCGCCATTCGACTATTGTAAACCACAACATAACAAGCCTAGAGCTTAGTTTGTGTGGTAAAATAAGTATTAGTAAATTAACAAAAATCTGACATTTAAAAAAAAATAATTAGGGGGAAGGGGGAGAAAAAAATGGTCTAATTTTTTTAATAGCTGGTCAAGTGGAAATTTACATATAAATAAGTCGAGATTGCAGACGTTTAAGTATTTTAAAGTTTATTATAAAAAATCTATTCGATTCTCTGGAAGCAGGAAGGCAGCAGCCAGTGACAGTTAGGACACGAGGCGATGACAATATTTGTTTTTTTTTGTTATAAGAGAAGGGAAAACGAGCGGCGGGAACACAAGGGTAAACATCGACGCCTATGGACAACAATACTAGAAGGACCACAAATGAGTGGAGAAAGAAGTAGGCTCGCTTCTCGAAGGACCCTAGGTCGTTTTCTCGTTTATCGTTATTAACCCTTAAGCCTATGTCTTGCACCGTCCCTGCGAGGTACTCGACAGCCTGCGTCCACCTCCCGCGCGACAAACACATCGGGACACAGTATAAATAGAGCTGACACTCAGCCGGACAGCTATTAATATTCCGCTACTGTTTATTCCTAGCTCTGTCGTATCTAAGTGACGTCTTTATTCATAACTCGTAACTCGGCTGGGCGACATCTGTCGGACGATGTGACACTTTGTTGAATATATTGCTGGTTAAATGGCCTGAAAGCTAAAAGTAAATAAGAATAGTGTGGGAAGCTGATAACTAATGGCATTAGAAATTAAAGCATAAGATAAAGGCCAATAGCCTAACGGCTATGGCTACGGACTACCGATCTAGAGGGCGTGGATTCGAATCCCACCTTGAAAATTGTCGTGAATCATATCCTAACATAAGCTTTGTCAAGCTTACCAGGAATGATGGAGGATGTTAAGATTACAAGAAATATTAGTGAATTAACAAAAATTTACTAGTATTTAAAAAAGTAGTTACATATTTTGAATTCGTTTAAAACGTCTGTGGCTTGAATAAAATCATAAGTAAGTTAATCCTATTAGCCATGTTTTCCGAGTTATGTTAAAACATCGTTGTTCAAATATCCTTTCTAATATAACAACATCCTGTTAACGCCACATTTTTAGCGAGTCTTGAAGTTTTTCACACGATTATCGATAGTAGCTTACTAAATGTTTAGTACTTTTACTACAATGATTTGTAGTCACAAATAATAGTCTAGTCTTAGTCATATTCTAGTTTTAATAGTCATTAAAACACTCCTAAGTCCTATTAGAAAAACTCAGTAAACCATACTCTATTCCAGTATATTTATAAATTGAATACCGACCTAGAAGATCTGAAGTTATTGATCGAAACTTTAGTAGAAATTTACCAACATTAAAGTGATTAAAACATTAATTATACTCCCTCTACGCGTAACTGCTCTGTGGCCGCGAGCAACAAAATTGCGTTCGTCTGTACACAGCATCCCCTGTGTGTTTAGGACTGCTCTGTGCTGCGACCAAACATTACATAACTGTGCCCGTGGGCTACGCTACAACTTTACTTTATAAAAAACAAAGGAATAAAGCTATTAATCACATCATTAAAAGTTTATATGACTCAAGTAAATGCCTTCTGAATGATTTCAAACACAATTGTAACCACGCATCTCTTGTGGTAATATGAATTTCTACGTTACGCAGACACGGGTCTACGTTTCTGGATATATGAAAAGCTGTAAGCCACGGTGTTAACTACCTGACTGGTCAAAAGATTCCCTCTATTTTGTAATACCTAAGAACTGCAGTTCCTAGATGTCAAACATTGTAAAATATAACCGTCGTTAGTCTTGTTCATCGTCGTCATCACCAACTTGCCCTTTTGCCCTACGCAGGATTGGCACAGTATGTACTCTTCTATACATCTCTGGCAACCGTATTCGAACTCACAGGCTTCTTATTGCATTCTATCTTTCACACAATCAATCCCCACCTTCTTCGGTCTTCCTGTACGTTTGTAGCCATCCCCATCAAAAATGTAAAGGTTGTATGTATACTAACTTCAAGAGAGAGCTTGGACATGTCGACGGGCGTGATGCGCTTGAGGGCCGACAGCCGCTGCAGCCGCTGGCGCGCGCGCTCCTCCACCGCGATGAGGAAGGCATCTTGCACGATATTGTGCCCGATGTCCGACACTGTAACAACAACAATACAATACATAACATTGTCCAAAAGTTAAGAATTTTTAAAAGTTTTTCTGAACATATGATGATCAGTGCAAAATCTTAGATCAGTAAGATTTGATATTTATTTAAACGACTCGATACAACTTGGAACTCTACATTATAAAGGGATGCTGACTAACTTGATACGGAAATATGAAAAAAAAATTTAAAGCACTTTAAAAAAATTACATAGATTGTTACAAAGCTATGAACAATATACATGAAGACAAAAATCAAGTGCTTATAAATGTTTCTGAATCAAATGAAATTCTATGTTCCCTTCATTCAACAGTCTCCCAAATTTAATACATCATAGTTAACATCGTGTACGTTCGTCTATTTCGCACACAGCCAACGCTACTTCTATTATATTCGTATTCAACGAGCGTCCCAACATTCCTCCAGTCCTACAGCCAACGACGCAGTACGCCACTCCCTTCGGCGACACTGCACTCAACTATAGTCCTTAAAATAAGGCAATGTCGTCTATAATTGGTTGCGCGATTCAATCAACAGTGAACATGCTGCGTCGCCGGGTGTACCGTGAGGCCCTCTCAATGAATACGGATGCATTAGAGCACGTTCACAGAAGCGTTGCGGAATCGCGGCGCACGTATCGTTACAACACTTGGCTGGCGATCAAATCTTCAACTGTTTATTTTGTTAATTATAGAATAAGTTAGGTCAGACTCAACAATTTGTTTTGTAATTTATACCTACAGTTATGATAGGAACTAAATATAAAACGTATTTATCCGGAGTTAGTATGTTTTATATTTAGTTTACAACAATATCTCTAATATGTTCATTACTTTTTGTCCTTAGGTTACTTCTAAAATTTACAGTGACTCAGTTGTGATATAAAAAACATTTTATAAGTTGTTGTCATGTATCAAGGCTGCCATTTTCCTCAGATATGATTTAGTAATCGCGATATCAAACGTATTCGTACATTGGATAAATTCCTTACATATTTAGTAACATGTAAGTAAACTGAGGAACAATATACTGCACGCAAAATGTGCTTGCCAATTGATAAAAGATTTAAGAATGGCTCGATGCAGTCTCCCGTGTGGACGAGCCCTAATTTGTACTCTGATAGAATGATAATCGCTTCCAATCCATTTATTCACAATTGCGCATCTAAAATAAGCGACGCTGCCAGAGCCTTTAAATGATATCAAGATTGCAGGAATACTTCAATTGATTATTAATACCCCCTCCCTTTGCCCGAACACCCCCGCGACGATGATTAAATGCTCCAAAATTGAAAATATGTTGCCCATGTTACTGGTTGACAATATTTTCACTCTATGTATGTCTGTTTTAATACGTCAGTGGATATAACATTATTAAGATAGGTTTTTTACAATTTCTCATTTTAATTTCATTCGACTATATAATACATTCGAAGCGCCAATGGGTACGGACTACCGATCTCACGATCTTGGGTTCGAATCTCACCATTTGACTATTGTGAACCATATGCTAACACAAGCTTTTTAAGCTTTGCTTACAAAGCTTAAAAAGCTATGGTTACAAGAAATATTAGTGAACTAACAAAAATCTGCTTATATAAAAAATACATTATTATCATATAGCTTAATGGTTAGGGAATTCCGATCATGGGGTCGAAATTTCGAATCCTGCCGTTTTGACTATTGTCGTGGACCTTATACTAGCACACGCCTGGAGCTTAGTTGGAGTGGTCAAAGGAACATTAGTAAATTAACTTTTGTTAGTAAGTGTAAGTTTTCACTTGCTAATATTTTTACTAATAAAAATCACAAACCAGGAAGATAAGTATAAGTGGTACTTAATGAATACCACCGCGACGGTTCATCAGCGGTACATTGCATGAGTGTCTTATTTCTTATTGCTTAGATAATAACGACCAGTTTCGTATGACATAATTTGTATGATGTAATCATGTTCGCCTCACATTCGTGCTATATGACAGGAGTTATTTAAATACGTTAATACTCGTAACTTGTTACAACTGTTATGAATTGGTAATAACAGTTTTAAGTTGCCACACTGGCAACCGGTGTTGCCATTCAATTAGACGAATATTTGTCAATAAAATGTTAACAATTGTTTTCACTGTCAACAAAAACTTAAATCTGTTAATGAAGAACATTGACTTTAGTTTTATAGTGCAATAAAATAATGGAATAAATGAGAAGTGTAATAATAAATGAGAAAAAAAGTGGTCAGAGCCGCCGATAGAAATCCACAACACCGGGGGATCTGCAGAAGAATGTCCGCTCGCATCTTGAAGGACCTTAAATCGTAAGTACTTCTAGATCCTTAGATTAGTTAATTGCCAAGAACAGATAGCGTCACAATATAGTTAAGGTATGCTAGCCACTGATTAAAGCTCAACAGCAATTGTTTCAAAGAATTCTTCAGAAAATTTCCCGTGGAAAATACGGTGAAAAAAGTAATATAGCAATTGTGTTCTTTTTTTGAATGACTTATAAGTTGACATACAAAATTGCAATTGTGAATTATTACATACTAATTAACGCATTCAACGGCTTTCTAATATGTATCTTTCGCTCCCAAAAATCTTTTCAAGTGGAAAATCAAGACGAGGTGAAGTAAGTTTTACTCGTATATACTAACTTACGTTCCAATTACGTCGAACTTCTCACTTGGCTACAACAAATTTTAATAACTTAAACGGACCAAAGAAGTACCTATATGAAATACAATCATATCTCGGCCACCATTTAAAATAGGTTTGAATAACAAAAAATACAAGAGCAATTTCAAATAAACTATAAAAACTATAGCATAGAACATTAATGCCTGATTACTGATTGCCAATATTGATACCACTGGGTTAAAAATCAGAAAGTTATCAAGAACATTTTGTTACAAATAAATGGTACCTTATTATTAAAAGAATAGAGTTCAGAATCCAACGCAATTCTTACGTATGTTGGTCAGTTAGTGGTCCGGACGGCTCGGAACCCGTTTTAGACATTCCTCTACAAATATAAACAACGGTACACAATGTGCGCATCTCGACGACGATACAAACAAATGCAAGTAATGCTGTTAAAACTCTGCGCGTGCGAAATCAATATGTGAACGAAAATCACGTCCTCTTTCCACACCGCGCCTCGCACGGCTTCAATATTCACTCGCGAACAATCTTTGCTCAAAGTTAACCTAAATAATATTCCGTTACATACAAAGCAACTTATTCAAAACAAATGTATGTTACCCACAGTTTTTAATATCTATTTGGATACATGACACATTGTCTGTGAATTATTTACAATTATTCATTCCTCCCCCCGCCCCTTTTCGACGATAGTATGCAAAGCTCTGACCCCCTCTCTCCCCATGCTGACGTAAACATTGGTATATGAATTTTTCTACTAATATATTTTAATTTTTTTCATGATTGAGCAGCAATTTTAATTCGTTTTCGTTAGTTTTCAAGCATAGGAAATATTTAGGTTGTCGATATATGTAAAGAAGTAAATAATTACTGCTGACGTAATCACGATATAGACCTCCTCCCGTATAGTGCTCACGTCATACTTTTTTTAAATTCTTCAAATTGAATACAAAGTT
Source organism: Papilio gigon (assembly GCA_027563995.1). Taxonomy (NCBI): domain Eukaryota; kingdom Metazoa; phylum Arthropoda; class Insecta; order Lepidoptera; family Papilionidae; genus Papilio; species Papilio gigon. The sequence goes on along the minus strand of JAODUI010000006.1, from coordinate 488,922 downwards.
AAATTTACAATAAATAAAAAAAACCACTCAACAAGTATGTAAGTCTATTTATGTGTTGCAATATTAATTGTAGGGCAACGGCCAATTTGCCCACGCATCGCCGCGTCTAGACTTGACCACAGACAGGCGACACTAGCGCCATAGCTGAACGACGCTGTATGGCTATTTCTGGCTGCTATTCTGCTATGTTTATAGCAGTATTATATGATCTAAAATAAACAACCTTTATTGTGACACTGCTCTAACATTGATAAACTATGTAAAATTTTATTTGAAAAATATTTCGTATTTCATACAACCTTGGAATACGCTACACAGATACAGTTAGACGGGAAACGGCGTGAGCGACGACAACGTGCCGGGACCACCTCACACCGGTACGAGCGTACCATGCGTTACGAATCAACATTCTCATAAACTTAAACACTTCCTAAAGGAGTTCCAGTTAAGCTCAACTATTAAAATCCATTTCAAATAAATCAATTAATAAAATCGTAGCGTCAATAGCCTAATGGTTAGAGGTACGGATCAGATCACTTGGTCGCGATTTCAATTCCGTTATTCGACTACTGTACACTCCTGACACAAGCCTACAGATTAGTTAAAATGGTACAAGAAATATTAGTAAATTGATAACAATCTGATAACATTTAAAAAAAAAGGTGTTTTAAGTTCGTAGTAGCAGAAAAAAATCGTATTAGTATGGTTTACAAACGAAAATATCTGGATCGATTTTGAGAGGAGGCTGTGCGGGCGTAACTTAGAGTAACTTTTTTCTACGACTCTTAATAAATAACTTTCAATTAATAATACTATTTGAAATAAATAATCATAATTTTTTTCTGACAGTGACACTCCGAAGAATTCGAATCTAGAGTTCAAGGACACAACAGACGGGCATATGTACTTCTGTCCATACACACATTACAATACCCTACAACTTATATCAAACGGCCATTGTACTATTTCAATTTCCATTTGTATTAAAACGATAAAAACAAAAAGCTTTTCCGTCTCTTAATTCATTTCTTTTCTTTAAATGTGAAAGCATAAAATAATTTTGTTTTTATAAAATGTGCGATTATAATTTGACAAGGCGATGTGGGCGTTGTTGGCGTGGGCGCCGGTATTATCCTTGCAGAAGAAATGTTACGAGATGCGTGGGCTCTCGGGCATTCATCCGTTAACAGAATTAAAATATGCATTATTGTAACATCGCGTCCGTTCGCGGTGTATCACCGTTAAGGCTACAGTCGCGACGTTTCGTACGTATTGAGTCGACGACGGACACGAGCCAATAGGATGCAGTTTTTAAATATTTTTCTGAGAAAACATTCGGTCAATGGTCACAGCAGGTAGATTACTTACTTTTAACTATTATCCCGGTTATTGTGCTCATTTGTTAATTTATTTATTTATTTGTTTACACTTGCAGCTAAAATAATCACAAAAGAACATATAATGAAACAGAAATACACACAAGTAGATTACAAAGCCATAAACAAGTGTACATTCCAATATCACAAGACACTGAATTTAGTTAAATTTAAGTACGTTCATATGGAAATATGCTAATTAATTTAATTTGTGAGAAGGGGCAGAGTTTGCGGATAAAATAGTTTTTTTTGCGGAACACCGCGAACGATTGCGATTGTACATTATAAAACTGTTGATTCGTCTATCATGTAGGTCAATCCATACTAAATCAAATGTTTTATTCATATAATATCCTGTCAATTCCTGCGTGTCGTTGATAAGGAACGCAATGTTGGCCTGCAGCTTACGCAGAGATCCCATTTGCTATTGAAGTCAGTTATCGGAGACTGCGAGAGGGTAAACGGCCATTTTGTCGCGCGCTGCTGCCTCATTTTTCGCATTTTAAGATAACTGAGCCCTCGTATATGTCTATGTGAAAAATGCGTTAGATAGTTTCATATATTCGCAAAACTCAGCGTAAAACTGGAAAAATTGACTTCTTACCTCTGGTATCAGAATACCAACTCGTAAAAAAATTGTGAATAAAAATTCGTTTTTTTTTTACATAAAAATTTCTTCGTGGCCAGTCGATATTTGAATATCGAACGTAATTCAAAATTTTGATTAAAAATAGCTTTGTGCATTTCTTTTCGAAATTTCCTTAGAAAGCGGGGTTTTCGCTTCACGTCTAAATTACAGGCAGATGAATGAAAATTAATATTTTAACCCTGGTAAATGACTACTCAGAACAACCTCAACATTCGACCGGGCAAAGGCACGAGGAAATTGTTAGGCTTCAGTTTTGAGGCATAGAAACGAAACCTTAAAACGCAGCGCGCGTTTTCTCTGATATAGCAGGAAGGCTTCGAATGCCGACACACGTACAAAATATTACCTTTGTTTTTATACAGAATGAGAAAATTTGTACGAGAAATGTGCAGCGCCCCTAGCGGCCGGAAAGTAAATCGACAAAAGTATTTTCCCGCGAATTTTCTTGCTAGGAACAATAGTTATTTTATAATATCAGCTACTTTATGGGCTATAATAAGTTTATGTTAGATAAATTCAGTAACCGAATTAATAAACAACAATTTCCCTGAACAGTAATTCCATTATCACGAATGTTTCCTCATAATACGATCGTCAGATATCATACTCGGTACTAACTTCACTACGTACCGTCGTGTGGACAAGTGCCAAGAAACTAGGGTATTGTATATCGCCGAGGAAAAGCGAAACTTGACAAATCATGCTCAGAAACTCTGACTGCCACTTAGAATCTTTAACTAGTTCTTTGTGTAAACATGATAAAAAAAAATAAACTTGGACTAATGCACGAACAAAAACGTTGATTGCAATAATAAATGTGTTAAAAATAGGGAGAAGGTACATAAAAAAAACAACAGAAAAACTACGAAATTATGCAGTAAAATTAAAATTAAAACTTATTGTAATATCTGTGTTTATAGAAACCAAAATTATGGTCGCAAATTGTCCGAAATTTGATTTAATTTATAGCCAAATATTTTTTTTCTATTCAAAAATGGCTCACACCTCTCTACAATAACTATAAATGTCTTCAACACGTTCATTTGTTTGCGAAATTTCCTTAATAAAGGGTAGAAAATGTTCGCTTCAATTATTAATATATTGAAATATCTATTAGTAATTAACAAGATGGTGATTAGCAATTTTAAGGTCTCGATATTTGAGCACAGCTGCATGCTTACCTGCAGTATTCGTGAGTATATGTTACTACGCGGTGAAATTACGAAGAGTGAGGACTGAGGTGAAGGAACATTGAGCGTTCTGGAGGTCCACCCTGATGCGTGCAGGTCGTGTTGACATGACTACGAATGACGCATTAAGTGTGTTATGTCTATTAATTTAGTTGACAGACATATTTATATTTATATATCATACAATAGTCTGTTGACATGTGAACAAGTTGAAACATTGTCTTGTCACGTATAAATACACTGCTCTAAAAACAATCATGTATTTTGTATGTATGTTGAATTCTAACTGGGTTTCTGCTTCTGAAGGCTCATCAAAAAAATTTAAACTAAGATTTTTTAATACTCATTTAAACCAAGATTTTTTTAAATAGCAGCTCAATCAGACATTTCTAATGTAACAAGACAACACTACAATTATCACATGCATCAAGTCACGTTTCAATTCTCGAAGATAGTTCAGGACTTAGCGCATTCGTACGGCATACAATGTGTTAAGTAATAGAACCTAGCGGATAAAGAGTCAGCTGGCTGTTGAGTCATTGTACAATTCCAGCTGTAGACGTTATGCAACTCGTGGTATATGACTATAGTTATCTATGACTATTTGAAACGGGATACCAAAGCTGCGATTTCACTGGACGAGGCGCACGGTGGCAGCATGTGTCGCGTGACGGAAAATAACTTCTTATTATTTTAAATTATTTCAAATATTACTGTCGGTTTCCATTGCTTGAAACATATTGATATCGTAATGTTTTCTAAGAGGGATAAGAATGTTTATACAAATGATCCACAGTGATTTATCTGTCAATGACGAACCTTTCTAACTTTGTGTCTGAGATCGGAGGTTATTTGCAAATCTAAACTTAGTGTCATACAAGTGCGACAGTGTAAGCCCACGGTTAATGTCTACCAATCGTGGGTAAAGGATGTCAAGTATGACTGAGATTGCTTCTCGTTGGATTATTGCAATTAGCCGTGTCTTGGAATATTAAAATAATATCTTCGACCTTGGCAGACATTTCATTGTCTTGTATCACAAAAGCAAGTCTTACGAAGCCAATGAAGGTTATTTTGTATCTATGTATATAGTATTTATATACAGAATATTTTATCACATAATGTATGTACTTTGAAGATTTTATGATGTGTACATGCTTGTTGTCACGATGCTGTGTAGTAGAGAACATTTTACCATGACAAAATATTTCTTTAATGCGTTAAACAAGTTCGCTTATTTGTCGTTATTCTTTTATTATTATGTTTTTTATCGTTAAATTCCTAATCTTTGTAATCAAAGATTTCGTAGAAATAACTTTATGCACTTCTTATACTTAGACAGTGTCAAACATGTTTATCGGAATACAAAATTTTCGATTTACGTTTCAAAAAATAGTCTCCCATTTCGTCACTGTGTTGTTTACCAAATAAATTGAGTGGGAATGGAGGTAGGCGTAAACTGATTTTTCAAAGTAAATTCTAATGCATGATTTTTTTTTTGTCTTTTGGCTCCACGAACCAGCGTTAAAGTTTGTAACAGTGAACCTAATAACTAATAAAAAAATAGGATATTGTAGAATATTGTATCGGTTCGGTTGCAGCAGTGTAAACCCACTTTATACTTTGTTATGATTTACTTACATACTTAATGTTTTGATTTTCAATACATTTGTTGTCATAACTAGACACGAACAATGTTTATTCTGTAGTTTTTAAAACAAAAATTGAAATAATAATGTTTCATACCGTGTCATTGCAAAAACTGAAATTATTATAAACGTGCTGTTGCACCTATCTCGCTTTTTCTCATTTTACTAAATACCTAATCTTTGTTTTGATATTAATAGTGAAAATTTTGAATACTACTTAAATAAGCCTACGTATATTTGCTCAGAGGTTAAGCAGTTGACATATAATTGCATGTCCTAGGTTCGATCCCAACTAACCAATGAGTTTTCGATTTTCGAATTTTCGTTCTAACAGTGAAGGAAAACATCGTCAAGCTTGCGAAAAACATTAAATATGTGTGATGTTACGCACAAGACCAGCACGTTAACTATGGCCAAGGCAACACAAATTTAGGCTTCGAACCTGGAGACTGGAGACGTATTGAGACTGAGTTGATAGGGTATTTACAACAAAGAATGTTGCAATAATTAATTCTTTAGTAGGTACTGTCTTGATTCATTCTATTAGATAAATATTCATCAGGAAAAAATGTAAAATGAAGTCAAGACGACTGTGCCGGAGGGAAGGCTTATTGCGGCTGAGCTGAGGCCAGTTCTCTGTAACATACGAACCGGTCTTTCCACGTCGTGTTTGTCTCTCGTTCGTTACTTATTGTTAAATCATTCGGAACTGTTCCAATCGAGAATTGTTCTAATTATAAACCCTTTATAAACCAAACTAGTAATTTTCTAATTAGAATCAAATACGTATTTCAAAATTAAATTTCAAATTAAATTCACTCACCGGATAACACGAATGTAACACAACCAGGAAAACACTAATAACAAACACAAGGAGCTATTTTAATCCTATAAGTCGGAATCCAGAAGGAAAGCCTCCGGTCCGGTCCAAGTTCACTCACCCCGGACGACCGGACAGTCCGGCGCGGTGTCGCACTGTGTCACACTGTATCACCGGACTCGCTCGT
>JAODUI010000006.1:472255-482951 GCA_027563995.1 Papilio gigon | reverse complement strand
AGTTCACTCACCCCGGACGACCGGACAGTCCGGCGCGGTGTCGCACTGTGTCACACTGTATCACCGGACTCGCTCGTATTGTTGAAACAATGATTTGGTGAGCCAAAACATGGGTAATTGTTGTTTAATAATATTCGGCCGACTTGCAAACGCAGAGGCGAAGGCACGGCGAACGGTGACTCGACAGCCACTCTCCTGTCTCGCTCGCACGCGTTTTATAGTGTTGCTATGTTGGTCGACGCGTTTTACTTTTATTTCAATGAAGTATGTTTTAAAATCACCTACGTTCTAGAATACATTTTAAATGCGATTTGTTCAATAAAGTTGCCTATTTTACGATTGGTTTACGATAGAATGCTTTGAATGACTGTTGTTTTCATCGTTGCATTGTCTCTACATTGAATTTACAGTTTTTGAAACGATTTTTTTAAGTGTCGTCTGGGTACTTGTATTACTGGAGGTTTTTTTTTACTAAAGAACATTTTCATTTTTTGTTTTTTATTTTGGTCAAAATCGGAAGCTCAAAACTCAATATAACTTCATGCTTTATCAGTAATATTATTTCAGCATTATTTTTTTTCCTGGGCAATAACTTTGAATTAACCGGTATTTATAGGAAAATTTCAATAGATGGCAGCACCGTAACAATAACCTCAAAGGCTGTGTCCGAGCGAAAACAAGCGGGTGCGCACAATTACACGAAAATGATTCATCGGCTCCGTCTTATTTAGTACGACAATGTTCCAACTGTAACATTGCTCAACATAGTTACTACTTTGTCAAACTCACTCGGTACTAGTATGTTTTTGTAATCGTCATATTATATTTATTAAGACCAAAACAAGATTTCAACGTTTTATTAGTTATATCTTTATTAGGTAAGTTAAACATAGTTATAGACGTGAACTATTTGCACTCGATTTTAAATTAAATTAGCTCCCAGGGAAGTTATCGCAAAGTAAAATATACTGGGATGGGAAATGGTTTATTTTCTCTGCGACAGTACGCTAAAAAGCTTTTCCGGAAATTAAATGATGCCCTTTACATGATAACTATTTATTAACATTAGCTGCATGTATTTAGGTTTCGTATTTCATCATCAACTTTTCCTTTATCCTGCGTAGTGACGGCACAGTATGTACTCCAAACATCTCTGTCAGCCGTCATATCTGAACTCACACCCTTCTCTAGCATGTCCTCTTTCGCCATCCATCCAAACTTTCGTGTTATTTTTTCTGATTGAAAACACACCATCAGTTTTAACTGAACAGTCAGACTGTACAGTTGAAGTCGTGTAGTTTTTTTTTATTCAGAAATTTAAGGCTAGTAGTTTTAGTTAGTCTAGATCTAGATTTAGATGTCAGTAAATTTACATGTAATTCCATTTCTTTTTGAAATAGCATAAAACAACCGAGTTACGTTCCAAAAATTTAATTTCCCCTTTACAAAGTGCACTAAGAATTCGTGCTGAAAATTCCAAGGTTTATTTCAGCGAGGCTTTATACCAGATATCTCTGAGGTAGAGCCGTTCGATTCACTTTTCCTCGCGGCTCACAACTGAGGTCTTATTGAGATCTTATCGTTGTTAACGAATTGCCTCAACGAGGCCGACGCGCACAACAGTTTACGAACGTAATCAATTTATTAAATGGAAATCTCTAGTCTTTTTATCATAAAATAAAATCCCAAACGACTAGAAAAGATTTAACAAAAAACTAACTTTAAAAAGCATAATAATGTTTTATTGGATAACGTTGAAATTTTAAACACAATATTGTTTTTACACAATTTTTCGAACAACAAAAATAGTGTAAGACCACAATGTCAGCTCCAGCGACCTTAATATTGAATCTGAAAGTGGAACAAACTGCAGCTCGAGTGAAACGATTATAAACATTGCACCTGCCAACTTTTATATTAGAGATCCGTGAAATGCATTAGAAAAGTTACCCTTTAACACGTTCGCTGCGGGACCAATTATGTGTACTTTCCATCCCTGCCATACGAGGTGTTATCGACCCGCTCCGTGACTAGCCTTTAGCGCGACACGAGGTCCTTTAGACCTCACCTCTTTTAACAAAGTTATGCCACACACCACACCACAGTGAAGTGGCATTAGGGATGATTTGGGCCTAGCTTGGCACGTGAAATTTCATCATCATCATCATCAGCCCTTTTCAGCCCACTTATGGGGATAGGACATAGTGTAATTTGTTATGTTTAAAGTTAATATGATAAAGTGTTCCGTTTAATTAATTGTAAAATAAATTCTGAATTCATTTCAAATGTCGACTAAGACGTGACATCTAGTTTTAAATAATTACATCAATATTCTTTATTACATCTATAATTCTATTACGGTAAAAACACACACGTAAGACAACAAAGAAAGAAAGAAAGGAAGGGACATATACTTACATAACTTTGTCTCGCTTCTTCTTTTCACTCGTAACTTGATCACACACGATGATATACACTAGAACAAAAAAAAGGTTTTTCAGTATCATTATCATCATCCGACTGCTGAATATAGGATAAAGTTCAGGATTCAATAATTTTAATAACCTTTTAATTACATGTCAGTATTTTTATTTAAAAGCCTTACACCGTTTCGTATGTAAATATAATTTTCAGTACAGTATGTAATATAAGTTAAAGAGAAGCCTGTTTTTATTTTCAGGTAAACCTTCGGATTTGTTAATTAATTTCCAAGTTATTTTCACAAAAGTGGAATAAACTTGGAGCAGACCTCAATACATAAAGAATACGTTTCTTTATATGCATAAAATCAAATTGAGATGGCAACAGCCTAACAGTTGGGGACGGACTACCGATCTGGCGATCGTGGGTTCGAACTCTATTCCATTATTGTATACCGTATCTGAGCACGATCATTGAGATAAATTGGAATTGTAACTGTGTAGTAATAAATAAAAAAAATTAAACGAAAACTTCAAGGTACATGTGAATTTAGTTCGGGTGTGTGCAGGGATCATTCGGTCGCTGGAACAAAACAAATTCCGGATGAACTAATTTGGACGTGCTCCAGCTGTCCGGAACATCGCCGGAACAACTAACTGAAGTGGAATGTTCCTACATTCTCGTGTGTGGGGTCGCTTCATTGCAAATGCAATTTTGCTTAGAACTAACGTAAACTAAGCAGTGCCTTTTTGTTATGAATTAAATTCAAAGCTGTAATTGTCATGTTTTTGATACAAAACTCCTAAAGGTATTTACAGTGTTAACATTTTTGTAAAAGGAAAGGAAACTACGATGATGACTTAGGTTTGGGTGATAGACACACACTAAGTATCACCGTCATCAGCTCACTACACGTCTCTACTGAGGGGGCTCGGAGCCTACACTACTTTATAGGTGACTAGATCCCAGTCAATCAAGCTCACCCAGTACTGGATGACCACCGTATCTTTAAATTTCTTCGCAGATATTGTTCGCTTCACGTCCCGTTGCTGGGATGTAACCTCACATGGTCTAACACGATAAAAAGCTGTATTATAATGCTTTAATCGTGTAAGACATATAGTTTAAAGATAATTTCTGCTAGTTGTACATCATCTTGTTTCCCGGCGTGTTGTGAGCGGGCACGGTGGACAATGCCGATTGTCTGCGCGCCTTCTATTGTATCTCACTATATTTAGAGAAACTATTGATGACGTCACTCCACTGTAACCAGTCCGTACACACGTAGAAGACGTTGAAACCGGGATAGACTTCTAAGGAGTATGTATGGGACATTGTTATATATTAGAATTGTTATTTAAGTCAAAATAGTCTAAGCTTCGAAACTCACAATATGACGATGTATTCTTTAGATAAAAAATTAATCTTACTTTTACTAAGTTTTGTTTTATTCGCCATCAGGTATTCCGAATTTTGTTTAAATTTATGACAAGGTGAAACTAAGAGGTACACTTATGCGAAATATGCATTTTTTTGTCAATTATACCTCACTATAGTAGCACCCTGTATGTTCATATGTATATATACGTGCAATAGACAATAACGCAATCAGTAGCGGGACCTGCATGTAATTGACGATATGAATTTTAATTGCCACCATCGAAGGGAGCGCCTGCCGTTTCCGATACAGCAATGTAAGTACAGCAATAAAGCAATGAAATTTTAATATGAATACGATACCCTTTTAAGTGTTTGGTACGTTCTTAGGTATTAAATTAACACTTAGGGCTATATCTACACTTAGGGACTGCTTAAGTAACCTTTTATCTAATGGTAATTTATAGAATATTTTTCATAAAAGCTAACTTCGATGTAATTTGAAATAAAAATATAATTATAAGTAACTTACCTCGTGTATATGGCTGAGTACTTCTGTCCGAGACATGTCTTCCAGTCTGGTCTCGTTCACATCCATTATCTCGTCTGCGAGCTCCAGATTATCCCAGTTACCAGCCGACGGTGACCCTGTAGGACAACAATAAAACAGTGATAACTTGACTAGATTTCAACCGCGAATTTTGTCCGCTCGCAATTAAAAAAATCTCAGCAAGAATCCTAGGTGGAATACTATAGTGCAGTAGTCGTCACACTATTCTATCGAAGGGCCTAATAGGACAATGTGAGGTATCACTGCGGGCCGCACATTCGTGCACTAAGTTGACACAACCTATCAATTGTATTTTTTTTATAAGCTATTATAACACGTTTCACTCGTAGATACAATTTTTTTAGAACCATTTTATTTTATTTTGAAGCAATAGAAAACATTCGTGGTTTGTAAAAAAGGATTTTTTCTTATAATAATAATTCGAAAGCTTCAAGGGCCGCAGAAATATTTAATGATGGCCACATGCGGCCAGCGGGCCGCGTTTGGCGACCACTGCTATAGAGTTATCTATACCCGTGACAAATTTCGTCTAGATCCGTTAAGCCGCTATGGAGATACCTGCTTACGAACATACATCCATCTAAAATTTCTATTTTTTTTTTTGTAATTATGATATGTAGGAAATTGCTGGAGTGGAGGCCGTCCTCCTTCCAGGTGGACCGACGGACGGCAGGAAGTCGTTGGATGCGGAAAGCGGAGGACCGCGTACTGTGGAAGGCATTGGCCTATGTCCAATAGCGGACAGACAAGGGCTGATGACGATGATGATGATATAATGATATGGCGAATAATGAGACTATTTTTTCGTTTCTGTAAGTAACAAAAACAACACAAAAAGTACTTTCTACTAAAATAAATGAACAAAATTATCTTCGCTTCATTATTCCCAAAAAACGGTCAATCTGACATGTAAAAAGAAAAGACTTTATATTCAAAATTAAAAATAAAATAAAATAACCACCTTTTTACAAAGAAAACTATTACACATGTATTAAACAGGTATATATTTGACCATCATTTTTTTAATCCTGTATTTTTGTCTGTGGTTTACATCCTTCTAACACTGGATTCAATCGCTACACTAGAATAATGTAAACTTGGCATAACAGATAAACAACGTAAAAACAACATTACGATGTATGTTTTCTTTACCGTATTGAATGTTCATTTGTTTATTTAGGATTTTTTGGTGTTTTTTTATGTTCGAGAGTAGAATTTTTTTATGGAGAGATTTAGGATCATGCGCGTTGACACTGGTAAGGGAAGAACAGCTTGATGATTGTACCTTATGCAATCAATTTAGTTATTTAAATAAAAATGTAGGTACGTACTGTTTTTAATGACTATTAAAAAAATCTCAAGTTGCAACACGCTGTATAATTTGAACATTTGTAAATTGATCTCGGACCAATGTGACATCTGTTATCCGATTATAGGAAACTTTGTACATTTATATTGTTCACTATATTATAGGATTAAAGCTTAATATATGGATTGTAAGCTTTCGTCATTGTAAGCTTGAGTTAGAAGCACATTGTTGCTCACACCACTTCCATCTTACTAACATTATAAATGCTAAAGTTTAGATGGATGTTATTAACAGGTAACTCCCATACCGCTAAAGGCATCTATATGGAAAACTGTCTAAAACAGTAGTCGTCAAACCGCGGCTCGCAAACCTTTCGAATATTTCGTATTAATATATTAAAAAATGGGGCCGTGGTATCAATTCTCATCCGAGATAGATATTTGTATGATGTACTAATATTCCTTTCGTTTTATACATATATTTCGAAGAAAAACATTGTATATAGGTCCACGAATGTGCGGCCCGCGGAGATACCTCACATTGTCTTATTTAATAGAAAAGTATGACGACCACTGCTCTAGAACAACACACTCTACGTTTAATTCTTAATTTCAAAGTCGAAGGCGACCACTGGTAATTAATTGCTAGTCTGTTCGTCGTAGAGAATAACCTAAAAATTTAGTTCGTAATCTCAAAATGACGTTAGATTTCCGACTTACCGTATAACTTGACTTTGTTATCCTTGGTTTGGACCACAATAATGACGTACCCTTCTAAATCAACAGATTTACACTTAACTGTAGTCATTTTATCAATCGCGTTTATTTGCGTTGTGGGCGCGTTGAACGAATTCATTTTTAACTATTTAATGACACAACAAATCACAAAAACTATATTAAAATTTGATTTGAATATATAAATGACGAGACCGGTTTATTATTAAAACATCTCGTTTCCTCCAACACCACTTGGGACACGATCTTTTGATTTTTCTATATGGTTTACACATTTTGTCACATTGAAACATTGCGCACCCATCCCGAGGACGTGAGCGCCGTCACGCCGTCACCCGCTCGCGATTCATCATCGATTGGAACCAACACAACAGTAACTTATGATTTTCTTATTTAACGTCACAAAAACTATCAATGGGAGGCTGATTTCACTACGATGAGTCACATCTTCACTTCGAGAACGATTTTCCTCGTTTATTTTAGATCTGAGTGCATCTGACCGGTGTTTGTTCTTTGTAATTGATGTTTGGATTTATTCTGAAATTGTCTGTGGTGATGGGGACGAGTTACGAACGCTTATAAGTGTGTTTTTGAGTGTTGCGAGGTCCACGTCCGCGGCGGCCGTACGCCGCGAATGGATACAGCCATCCCACTTCGACGCGATCAATAATGCTCCCTACAGCATCCCTACTAACTCCGACGAGAAACGATCTAACTGACACACACTAAAAATTTTATTATTTATAATATTTAACTCGAAAAACATATATTTAAATTCAGTGTTAAATAAATTGATGGAAAAAAAGAGAAAAAAAATGAATTTTACAAAATAGAAAATACCAAGGTCCCACCGAGATTTGAACTCGGATCGCTGGATTCAAAGTCCAGAGTGCTAACCATTACACCATGGGACCGGCCTTCTTAAACGGAAAATTATACAACAAAATTAAAAAACAATAAAAAAGAAGGAAAAATACTTAAAACGTTATTTCATGCTTATCGCATAATATCTATAAAGCAAATATGAGGGCCACTGATGAACCTAGAACACTTTCATAAAACGAACACAGTCCAACACTCAACAAGATGTAAACCTTGAAAATTGTAAGAGGAATTGTTTTTCTTTACACCAATATATAATATATCCACAGACAGACCTTTCAAAATTCTACGTAGGGCGAGAAAATCGACTTTTTTAAATATGCATCTAATGTAGTAACTAAACAAAAAACCCTTTAGTTTTAATTAACTTAGCAACTTTTACACCACTAGATGGCATAACAAAAATTGTTCGAGTTAAAGATTGGTCCACCATAGCCATCTAGCGGCAGAAAAGAAAATTTACGGATTCTTGAGCAAATGTTACTAGCCCAAAAAATGTTCGAAAAGCAGTTGCAAGATTATAAACTGTAAACTAGCTATAAACGGTATATGAAATTAGTGTCCATCATATTAAATTAAAAAATGATAAGTTTCAAAAATATGACATTCCTATCAAAAAGATAAAATTCCTTTATCAAGTAACATTGGCTGACAGTTTGTCACTGACTTCGCTGTGGTATGGTTGTCATTTCGTCCGTCTATCGTCTAACCTGATAGATGAATGGAGAATAATTAACATCACTGCAGCGAAGTCAACGCGTCTTAAACTGCTTCGAAAACGACGTTAAACTACACGTTAACGACCGAGTAAATTGCTGCCGTTTCGCACTTCGCCACAACACCGCCATGATCGATGTTGGAAACAAAGATGGCGGAATAATACGGTGATCGTAACCGAACGCGTTCAGTAGTTATGTGCGGTGGTGGGCGGAGGCTGCAGCGGTGTCGCGGCGCCTGAACCAGAGGGAGCGCAATGGCGGCGCGGCCGGGGTGATGTCGCCGCGGCCAGCGGCCGGCCGCGCGGCTATGGCGGCAGAAGAACAACGCCCGCCACTAGCTCTGTTTACCGCCGTCTACGACTACATAGCGCAGGGTGAGGATGAGCTGTCCTTGCGCCGCGGAGAGATCGTCGAGGTGCTGTCCAAGGACGCGACCATCTCGGGCGACGAGGGCTGGTGGACGGGCAAGATCGGCGATCGGGTGGGCATCTTCCCCGCGGTATACGTGACGGAGGAGGACCCGCTGGCCGTGTCCTCGGTGATAGGCGACGTGGACCCGCCGCGGGTTTCCTTCACGGAGCTGAAGCTGGAGGAAGTGATCGGCGTAGGTGGCTTCGGTAAGGTTTACCGCGGCTACTGGAACAAGGAGGTCGTAGCGGTGAAGGCGGCGCGGCAGGACGCCAATGAAGACATCGAAGTGATAAAAGAGAGTGTGCTGCAGGAAGCGAAACTATTTTGGATGTTGCAGCATGAAAATATAGTGTCGTTGAAAGGTGTATGTTTGGAGGAGCCTAATTTGTGTTTGGTGATGGAATATGCGCGCGGTGGTCCGCTGAACAGAGTGTTGTCGGGGCGCAAGATCCGGCCAGGCATCCTGGTGGACTGGGCGATACAGGTGGCCCGAGGGATGGCCTACCTGCATGTCGATGCGCCTATCTCTCTCATACACCGAGATCTCAAGAGTTCCAACGGTGAGTGTTTCACTTTCTATACATACTTTTCATCTTGTCAGACTCTGCCATATTCACTATATCACTCTGTCAGTGATGAATTTGACATCTTTGTATACTATTTGGTAAAAAGTATACAGAGTTTGACAAAAAATGTTATATTGCACCTATTTACAATCAAGCCATCTTGATTTTAAACTATAGTAGATACATTAAATAATGAAAAAACAAAACCAGAAATATTTTCCGTTTCCTGTTATGCTTAGTCAACCCAAACAGGACAAATACAATGTTATGATTCTTGAAAATATATTTAATTACTATTTAGTATAGTTGCTATTAGTTAACTTTGTACATATACTTGTTGGAAAATTTAGATCATATAAAATTATCATCACTTTCATCAAATACAAACCAATCCATTTATGATAATAATAAAGAGCCCAGCATTAGTCAGTCAGAATAACTGGGTAGTACATGGGCAAGTAAGAAATATGCTTTACAGGTTAAATCTATTAAATAAAACTAGAGTGACAGGGATCACTACTGGGCCTTGGCCTCTGACAAAAAGCCATCACTTTTCTCAATACCATATAATAATATATAATTAATAAATTAGACACCATTTGCATAAACATAACCAATACAATATTTGTTAATTTTTAGCTAGCATTAAATAGAAGCAAAATAAAATCAAAGCCTTTGTAATTGATATTATAATGTTTTTAGGTGCCAAACTGAGATCTTTGCATTCAACCATAATCTAAGTTTTATTAGGCACTTAATTGTAATTGTAATTTTCCAAATACATAATATATCTACAAAGCATTGACCTTAAAAAAGGTATGTCCCCAGCTCTATCCTTGTAGCATACTAGATAATATAAACATACCCCACTTCAGATTATCAACGGGAAATGCTTTATGGCATTCCACAGTGAAGTACTGATAAAGGGTTTCAATGTTATAATTGTAGTGGATGGCTGATTGAAATATTATAGATATGCTGTTATTGTGAACACTACCAAAACAATTCAGAATATTCTCAGTTTGCACCTTGTTGACTGTGGATTCTTCTTCTAATGGCTGTCTATTACTGGAGGTTGGCCAGCTGATTGGCAAACCAACCAAAAATGCTAGGAGTGGTGGTCCACTCCCAAATCTTCTCAGCCATGACTCTTTTACTTCTCTTCTCTCCAACCCATCATCCACCAGTGTAATTGATTCTCATAGTATTCATTGTTCCTTATATCTATAACAAAAATGAGATTAAAGGTATATTCACCAGTCCCGGTTGTTCAAAAAGCCTCATCTAATTTTACCAGAGGGTATAAGTGGGGAGACAATGTGTATTGTTTGTTTCTATAGAATGTCTAACTTAAATATACAGAGACACAAATCCCATACATTCTGGCCATAATCATTTATGACTTTCACTACAAAATTATAATACCTCAGTATAAGCAATTCATCCATATTGCTTCTTGTTGTTCTGTCCACCAAATCAAAGTTTAAATGTTGCCATATCTGCAGTCATCAGAAGGGTGGTTAGGCAACAGCAATTCATATTGTTCTGCCCACACCACATGACGCTTTTAAAATACTCTGCACCCACACAACACTTTGAATGCACATTAAAATATTGCTAATGATTGTATTGTGATTATCTAATCTAAATCTCATTATAAGCATACTTGAAAATGTTCTTACTTAATAATATAAAAACTAAAGTTG
>JAODUI010000006.1:419245-435885 GCA_027563995.1 Papilio gigon | reverse complement strand
AAAATTATTTTTTCTTCATCAAACCAAATTTGTTGCATAAACAATATGTTACGCGGCCTCGGCACCGCCTACACCGGCACACAGCCGCCCACACCCTCGCCGCGCAGGACCTCCTCCTCCACGTCCGACCACCTTGCGGATCTGTACCACAACTACAGAGAAAACTTCCAACCTTCTCCCTCCCACGATCGAGTGCAGGACTACTACTACAGAACTGAACCCTACTCTTACGAAAGGACGGCCGACTACGTCGTCAAACATCCCTACTACGGCTACGATGAGTGCTCGTTCGAGTACCGAGAGCCGACGCCCGACTACCGGCCCTCGGCGCCCTTCCTCTCGCACAGGAGGACGCCTTCCAACTCGTCCGCGACCAATTCACACGCGGAAGAGTTCTCTCCCTCCCGCCAGCTGCGGATGGAGAAGTACCAAAAGGATAGACGAGAGGAGTACAGACCTCCCAAAACTGAGTACCCAAGGAAATCCAACGACTACTCACTACCCAGAGACTATTACAGACAAGAATCTCAGGAGAGAACCGATCCGGAGCGTCCGGGTAATCTAGGCCTGGAACTGGCACCAACTAAACTAAGATCCAGTTTGAAGAAGTACAAAAAGTCCAGCGCTTCTGGCGGCAGCTCCGGGGGCGGCACGCCCACCAACCCCACGCCCCCGGACAGCCTGACGAGCGAGACGGACAGCTCGTACGTGTCGGCGCGCGACGCCTCCAGCGGCTCGCAGTCCCGCGTGCGCTTTAGCCCGGAGACGATGGCGGGCGCCGCGGAGCGCCGACCCTCGCGGAACTCGTAGCGAAGGCTCAAGAAGTTCGACGACTACCTGGTCTGATGGATCTCCGTCTGAACTGAGGGAAGTGCGTGGAACCGAGTGACCAGGAACTGTTGATGTCGGCACAGAGCACGCGGACTAGTGACGGACGTCATTTACTCACTGAGTGTTAATGGTGTGTTTTAAGCTCTGTGATTTTTGTAGCTATTGTTCCAACTACTTATGTTATGGTATTTATGTCAGCTGGCCCGATGTTCATGTCTTGAAGTTCTTATAACTAGAAGTTTACTTTTCTAAAGCAATATAAAATGTATAAACATCAATTCCTTTTGAAAGATATTTTACCGAGTAATTTCTTTGCTTAACATATTTTAATTCTATTTAGAGAATTCAAATTTCTTTGAATCTCATTTTTAAACCTATTATGCATTTAATATCTTTTTTTTTTCTTTTTAAAAATGTTTGGGCAATATAGTAAAAAAAAAACGATAATTTTGAAAAATATAAGGCTTCTCATACTAATGTATTATTGGAATGAACATGTTTGTCTACGGACAATGTAAGAGCTTCTTAACAACGCAATTGTGTTCATAATATCATATTCGTGTCGCACACACTGAATATTTTGTAAAATAATATCTTTAAGAATGTTGTAAAGAGAGATCGGAGATTTTGTGTTCAACTTAACTCTTTATATTAACACTAATTATTTTAATGTACTCTATATAATTTCCATGAAAACAGAACAAACAAATCTTTAAACACTTTTTTATTTTAGTTTTGTCAAAGTATTGAAAATATAGTTTTTCGAACAATCTTTAATGTATTGTAACCACTGTTCCAATGTCACCAGGGTTACACTTTTTACAAATAACAAAAGACATTTTATACAGTAGCAAATATCTATGTTGGCGTGTTTACCCCTTATAGTACGGCGGCGTAATGGTGCTTATCCGACAGACTAAACACCAGAATATTCAAAAAAGTTCCTTAGATAATCCAAAATAGTACTGAATAAATAATACAGTGTATTCTGGAGTAATGTACGGTGTATACTAATGTATGATACAGTGTAGATGGTCATATAGCTTGTATAATTTGGATGTATTTGTGTGAAATATAACTGGAACATACTCTCGCTAGTTACGTTAGTGTTGCCATCGCGTAGGCGATGTGACCGGCATAGATTAAGAATTATTAAAAGGTTGTATATTGTTTTAATTCTACAATCGGTTTGCAGAGTCAGGCTTTGAAATATTGACTTTTAAACATTCCTTTATATTTTAATAAGTTCGCATAATTTTGGTTTATTAACTCGAGCAACTTAATTTATATTCGTCTCATTTAATTTTCACGAAAAATAATTAAAGACATAAAATTTCCAATTCTAGCAAATATTTTGATTTGTAAAAGATAAGAAATAACTGTGTTTAAAATTATTAATAAGAAATAACGAAGAGTTTGTACGTGGAGTGCGGCGGCGGCCGCTCACGGCACAAAGCGGTATCTGTACAAATGTAAATAGCCATGTAAAAGCTTAACACGTTATTTAAACTGGCATTTATTTCATTATAAATAGTACAAATATATTTTTAAGATATATAGCGGATGAATTGAGTTCGAAGTTGATCGTGTCGTGTGTATATTTCAAAATGTATTGAAACATAGCTATACGCTTTTTGTACAAACGTCGAGATATTAGATATTTTTACTTTGAGAAATATCAGAATATTGTAGATATGTTAGTAGTAAGCAGCTTTTGTATTCCACGGTGACGTAGTTTAGGTGAATCGATGACTAGTCGGAAATTTGCAAATTCGCATATCCTGCTGTACCCTGGATGATGCTGTATTGGTTACAGATACACTGAGAAACGATTTTTCTTCGTAATTTTTCGGTAAAGATTGTATTTATAGCGCTCTCTCGACTAGCTTCAGTACACATCTTACAAAATGACATTATTCATTGTGACTTTTGACACTAAACAATAAAGTTCCATATTAATGGATATGAAAATGTCACTCATTTAATGCGATGATTCATTGACAGTTCGGGTGTCATCGTATTCCGATAGAGATCCGAGTTTTCCCGAAGGAAAATAATTTCTCAATACATGTGTACGCGTCCTGTGACGTCTCCTATGTACTTGTGAACGGAGATTCATATACATAAAGTGTTATGTACTTGATAATACATCAGCAAACTTTCATGGTATTTTCAAATGTCAACGTTGTAATGTCGTAAATGTTAAAAAAGGTTTTTATGACTTTGTCCGTTACACCGACGCAGGCCAGTGTGGCTGTGAACATAATTCGCTGCTAAAATTGTCAGTAACTGACACGAACACGTCATATTCAATCTGAGGGAGCTTTATGTACGTGAGTCTTCGTATGAGAGCAATTGTTTCGTGTCGCACCCGGCGACTCGCCGAGCGCTTTGATATACCAAAAGCGTTAATTATTGATGTAAGATGTAGCGTAATGTTTGAATAATTGAAATTAGCTTTGATATTATTATCCAAAACCAGTGCCTCTGTGTGTCTGTTGGACTGAGGTTGAGATTTTGTCAAGGAATTGCGTATTCGGTGGTGTTTTAATGTAAAAGGCATGGCCAGTATCGCGCCAACACTCGTCGTGGCTTTTTTTTTGTTTTGTGCAATAAGTGAAAAATTATTTGCGTCCATTTTTATTTTATAATTTTTTTTTTATTATACAGTTAATTTATATTTTTTTTTAAATCGTCGTGAATTCAACAGTATTTCTATGCAGTATTTGAGATGATAATTTGTAGAATTATTCCCTATATGTATGCCGTATGTACTTACTTGCCTTTTCTTTGACTAAGACAATTCCACCATTTTTTCCGTATCTTTGTCTTCTAGCATAAACCAAATCCCAACCAAATGATTTTAAGAATCTCCCGTTTAAGTAATCAGACGATGAAGTCACAAATATTGTTTTCTCAGTGATGTAGTCGCTGCGCGCGCTGCACACGTGTGGAAGAGATTCACGGCGTGTTTACTTAAGAACTCTAGTCTTGAATGTTTTATTTAATGATTTAGTCTGGCTGGTGTAGTGAGGCGGCGGGCAGTGCGGCTGCGCGGGGCACACGGCCCCGGTTACATTCCATGTGGCGGCGGCGCGGACGTGGCGGACTGTACTCTGCTGATGGATTCTGTGTGCCAATACGAGATGGCCTTACGTCTGTACGTTAAACCGACAAATAAAACTTAGATTAAGCTTTTTACAAAGTCTTTTACTTATACCCTCGTTTCCCCACGAATTAGTGCACATTCAACATCCCACTAGAGTCTGTACAAGCAATCAGAACAAATAAAAATATAGTCCATAAGCATTCGAAGATCAATGTAAGCAATTTGGTCAAAAAAACTTTGATGAAATGCACATGACTGCTGCCGTAACCACACCTTTACAAACAATCGTTTATTTAGTTTATAAAGTTTACCCAATGGTGAGGTTAAACATATAATTTGCCGATTAACGGTGACGTGTAATTAAAAAATGTTCGCTTCGTCACAGGCTGTGGACACCCCATCGTTGGTCCACGCGGCCGCTCGCCTGCCGGCGCCGGGAGCCGAGCTGTTGTGTCGTTGGATCGCAAAAGGGTGTTGCAAATTAATCACAAGACCATTTTCATTTACAAAAGAACAATTTAATCAATACAAGATATAATCCAAAACACTATTCTAGTGCGGTGTAAAAATACTTTTACACGGCGGGTCTCAATGCTTATATACATCATTCATTTTTCTTCATTAGCTTCAGTACCATTTATAATAGAAATGATAAAATGTTTCTTTTGTGAGGTTTATTTCATAGAAATTAACTTATAGTATTTAATAAATCAGACTTATTAATATACAGGGTGTAGTATTTCCGGACACCTTGTATAGACGACATCACACAAATGACATCTCTTCACCACCTGTACATATCATACTAGCTCTGACAAGTTAGTACAATTTGATTCATCATGATCATTAGTTCATCCCCTGTTTCCTTGTGAAAACTAGCTTGTGAACGTTTAGACAAAAATGAAAATCTTTCGTCAGAGCTAATACAAAATGAACAGCCTTGTCTTCTATCTTTAATAATATTTATGTACAATACCTATGAAGTTAATTTGTATTTCAGAAGCGACTATTCTAAAACAACGAACAAAGGGGTAAGTTATATAAGCCATCAGTTTTGTTGCACAAATCGTCTACATTGCAAGTCTAAGGTCCCTTCAAGATATCATTTTTAATGACAACAGATCGTTCCAACTTCAGCTGTATATCTCGCGTTACATTCTAAGCAACATCTTCCACGCCCTGCGCCGCTCAACAATACAAAAACATGTTTGGTTCATAACCAAGACTTACAACTAGGTACTGGGGATCACCAAAAATATCACAATAAAATATTTTGTCTAGTCTCCTATTACATCGGCTTATCACTAAAATAATTTTAACTTTGACTAGTTGGGAGCGCCTCCGGAAACTGCGATTAACGTATATTTTAAAGATTTCATAATTTTTTTGTTATATTACCGACATAATCCTCTATATCGTAAAGTTACATTTACAATGCACAAGCAAACTATAAAATACACGTTCCATCAGTTGCGTTACTCATTACACGAACAACATTCGTGTCAAAAATAGGACAATGGAGTAAAAAGCATTTTTGCCGTCGGAATCGCTAACGGACCTGGGCTCAGTTGGGTCCGCGCCAACGGATAACTCAACATCTGATGGATTTATTATCTAAATAACATCATTTTCAGTGGTGATTACTTTCTACAAGGACTGTTTACAAACACGGCTCGGATCGTCGCTAATGCGGGTTTCCGTGAACTCATTTCGGCCATTCGATAATCACAAAACCAACACAGTTGCCCGACACACCTCGCTCTACGAACATCGACTCGATAAACCTTATCATAACGTATAGATTTTTTACAATATAACTTGTCTGATTATTTTATAATTTTAGACGATTTAAAAGACACTATATATGTTAGGTTGCAATATATAATATATAAATAAGAGGACGTTTATATATAAATACGTATCACATGCTACGTCACAACTGATAACAAAAAAACAAGCACATCAACACACGTGTACGTACGTCGATATAAATAGTTACTTTGTAAAGACGAGAAACGAACACGTCGCACGCGAAAACCTTTCAAACGGAGTATTGTTACAACTGGCTTTTTAGTTTACGTTTGTTTGGTATTAACAAGGTCCTGTTACTATTTGAATCAGTCGATTCCGTGAAGCGACTTCGTGTAACATTCATTGTGATCGCGAGAAAATTGACAATTTTTAAAATTCAAATTTTACGTAATTTATTTACACTACCTGTTTTTAACTGATAAAATTATTAGCCTTGGCCTTTGTATCAGTGGTCACGGTTCCATCAAATATATCCACTGATATCTGCGGAACGAATTCAGCTTGTGTAAACAAGTTTTTACCTCGTTTTATTTCAAGATCGTTTTGTCACTAACGGCGAACTGACACGTCACAACACTTTGTGTTAAGGGTAACATGATTTTAGTTTACACACCACGTGGGTTTGATCACCTTACCACCATTGCATGTGCATTTCAATCCTTCTAGGAAATCTTAAAAACCCAAGAAGACTAGGGTTTTTTATTTAATGTGTATGCAAATTTGTAACATTCACATAGCATCATGTTTTATTTTCGCATAAAGCGGGGCGTAAGTTGTTTTACAACTTTGTAACACACAATTTTACAACGAATAAAAATTTCGTTTGACGTCATTTTACTTTAGGACTCAGAAATTATATTCGTTTTAAACTAAGATAGACTAATCCGATAGTTCCAACTTTTATAAAGAGGGTTTTTTTTTCGTTTTAAATTAAAATTGCTAATACTAAAAATAATCTATCAACTGTAGCTCGATGGATCGCCTTTGTGGTTTAGTAATGTTTAAATTAATAAACATTTAATTGTATTTCCTCATTCCACTGCATAAACGGGCTAAATGTTTTAACAGTCGTATTTTGTTTGCGACAAATGCAGCGATCGATTTACAAACTAAAATCCACATAATACATATACGTGTGCATACAGACACGCGGCCGCCACTTCCATGCACTTGATAAATCGGTGAACGCCCTTGCCGACCGGCGGCAACCTCCGCACGCCACAGCCACGGCTACGCGTGAACCTCACTGCCATAAAACATCTAATTAAATGGTATTTTATATTGTAATTTATAAAATCTTCATTGAATTAGACGATGCCATTCAAAACAAGTTCGTTGCCTTGGGACTTTGTCGTAACATTATGTTGATAAGTTTTGTTTCCTTTATGTTACATTTCATCATAAAATGTAACTCATTCGACAAATACTGGACAAGCTACCCCGCGCGCATGGAGTTCTAACTTTTAGCGATGCATAATAAAATAAGTAATCAATGGTCGGCCACGTTTACGATAATCAAGTCAAATGCCGATATCGTTGTAAATATTCCTGTCCGCCGCCGTCGACACAAGATATCTCGCGGCGCCGTCCCTACGCAAAAGGACGCACAAAAGGTCGCCGCCAACATAAATATCTCTACACATTTATAGAGTGTGCCCTTGAAAGAGGACAGATGGAGTTTGAACTCTAGAAGGTTTTGTTTTGGCGAGCGTGGCGCGAGTTCGGAATTATCGATCGCCAGCGACGGCGGTCATAAGTAGCGTACGCCCGCGGGTTTACTCGGGACGGCCATGACTCATGCGCGCAGAAACATAATTGTGGAACCTTTGTCCCGACACATTATAACATAACTTTTGCCAACGTTTTTATCTTTGCGTTTGACATGATTTGTCCGTAACGATATGACTTTGAACGTGGATTTTACTGATGAAAAATTTATGTGATTTTAATGAAATAAATAGAATATTATCTTTGGATAGGTGTTATCGACAAACTGTTGCTGTTAGTCATCAACAGGTAGGCGCCGCCCGTCGCCCGTCGCCGGGTGGCAACTATCACGATGCACTCCAACAGTGAACGCTTTCGACGCGCAAACCTACTCGTTCGTTTTTATCGCAGGAAAATAACGCCATAAATTTTTAACATCGTCGCTGCCGGCGTGCGCGGAGAGTGCGACACGATAAGCCGCCGCGGACTGCTCGCCCAAATTGTTTACATTATTTAATATTTAGGTATGAATAGACTTTACGCGAGTATAAAAATAGTTACTTCCCCCAACACCAGGAGGCGCGATACTCACTTTCTACTTTTCCTGCTCCAGCCGCCGGGAAGTGGACAGCTCTCGGGTCTTCACATTGTCAGTGTATGGCAGCGTCCCTAGCCGACGCTTCGGTCTGACCATTTGCGTCAATCGATAAATCGGTCACACACAGTGAGGGCGACGATTCCTAAGTAATTAGCTGGGGTCTGCGTGGCGCCCCCCTGCGGGGAAGCCGTACGACACTGGCCCGCCGCGTCGCCCGCAACCCCGCCGGCCGTCGCCGCCGATCATACGGTAGTTAATGGAGTAGACGAAATAGCGGCAACGGCCGCCTCAGCGCGCGAGCCGAGCCGACACAAACAAAAAGTAATGCAAACTGCTCTCTACACACGACATGCAACACTGAAGCGAGCCCACGCGGGCGCGGGCGCGGGCGCACGCGCATACACTACATATGTACAAGTTAAGCTACTGCCACAAATAATTATATTTATGTATTATGGATAATTATTTATTACGTATACTATAAAGTACATAGGGAGAGGACAGGGGATGAGTATATAGAAACAAAAATAGAGAAATATACAATAAATTCTATTTAAACATGAAGTTTATTAAAGATAAAAAAACATACAATGGTTCGTTTTACACAAAATAAAATACCTGGAGGAGGGGGAGTGTCGGCGAGACAGCCCATCGAGCACATAGTACAATAATATAATACATAGGATATAAGGATACACATACATGTATACGATAGTGTGAAGCAAGTAACTCCCAGGTGGTCATGTCGCGCTCTCGCCAGTACAAAACTAGTTAAAACCTTACAAAAATACTTATGCGACTAATCTGAAATGCACGTAGAGGATCTCGTCTCGACTACAAAAATATTTTGAGATTGGAATGAAAGTATCATGTGGGCCGGGCGAGCCGGCGGGGCGCGGCCCTAGGTGCTTCTCTTCTGCGTCTTAAAGCTAACCGAGAGAACCTGTCCGTTGAGCGTGAACCCGTTCAGCGCCTGGATGGCCATCGCGGCCTCGTCATACTCGCGCATGTTTACGAACGCGAAACCTTTGTTTTTCTTAGTCTCGGGGTCTTTGATAACCTTAATGGAGTCGATGGCGCCGTAAGGGCCGAACAGCTGCCACAGCGCCAGCTCCTCCGTGTCCTCACCGATGTTGTATACGTACACTGTGGTCTGGTGCGGGCCAGCGGCGCCCAGCAGCGGCACAGGGCTCGCGGGCGCGCCCAGCAGCGGCAGCGGCGAGTGGTTCGTCGCCGCCATCGGGTTAAACCGCTGCTGACCCTTGTTTATGAAAGGCAGCGCCTTGCCCGGCGAAGGCAGCAGTGGCGGAGGCGACGCCTGCGGGAACGCCGGCCCGAAGCCCCCGGGCCGCGAACCGAACGCCGCGCTTAGGTTGGAGCCATTGAAGGCTGGCGTGGATCCGTTGAACACGGCGGTGCCGTTGTACGCAATGGTCGATGTAGCCACTACTCTCTGCATCGACCGCGGTCCATTTTTGTTATTATTTGGCTTGTTTGCGAACTTGACAAGCATGTTGCCCGCGCCTGCAAAGGGCGCCTGGCCGTTCATGTGCTGTATCGCGTCCTCCGCCTGCTGCCGGCTTTCGAAGCAGACGAAACCGATGCCTTGCGACACGCGACTCGTCGTTATGTGACCGAACTGGCAGAATAGGCTGTTGAGTCGCTCCACTGTCATGTCAGGGGGTAAATTGCTTATGTAGAGATTCGACTCCGTGTCTGGTTTATGGCTGACCTTGTTTTCCGGGTTGAGTAGGGCGAAGGAAACTTTTAAAGTTTTTCCTTGCATGAGCAGTCCGTTAAAAGCGGCTCGCGCCTTCTCTGCGTCCTCGTGTTTTTCATATTCGACGAAACCGTAACCTCTGTTAGCGATCAACTTACAACTTTCAATCTTGCCCATTGCGGAAAACAATGCGTACATCATATCGCGAGTCATTAGCTCTGGTATATAATTGACCATGAGTTTGGTCGCTGACACATTGGGATTAGCGTCGCCGCCGCCATTCTCCATATTCATGTCGTTTGTTAACATTGTTCTTTTATCGTTCAAACTACACTACGTAAAACAAAACTCTAATAGAACTCACACAGATGGAAGTTAATTAATTCATTTGCAAAGTGAAAAAGGAACAAAGAACCAACACAAAAAATCTAAATGTACGAAAATGCCAACAGTAACGCCGGTTCACAGGTTCATCATCACACGACATGAACAAGTTTGTTTTGGAAATGTTACCATTTTACCAGAATTGTCTTAACAAATAGATAGACAAAGACTATGAAACTTCACGATACAAATTTCATTAATCTGTATATTTACTTAAAAATTAAATTATTACATTAAGATTGAAAGTATTGATATGGATTTAATATATTAACTAAACTAAAATACTTCTTTAAACGTGGCATTATGGCCGTGGAAGTAGCCTGTCATTATTTTAAAATTAAAAATACTATATAATCTATGGTAATGGAACAGTAAAAAAAATGTAATATAAAACTTTAAAACCAAGCCAAAAAAGATTACAGATCTATTAAAACTATTAAAGATTGGATGAGATTATTGTTAGATATCTTAAAAAGGTAAAATAATTTTTGGCGCAAGTAAATAAATAGATACAGGTTTTTTTTTATCGTTCTTGATTCCAAACAAATTAATATCAATCAAATTAATAAATATTTGAAGGTAATTGTATGACTTTAATAAGAAGCACTTTAAATTACAATGATTTCATACCTTGCATCAAGCTTAATTTTATAAAATCAACATTTTATTCTCTCCTGTTCAAAAATCAACTCGATTCATTTGACATATCAAACTACTTGCATGGACTGGCTACTCGTTGTAAACTGTGCCCATTAGGTTTTCGCCATTTTGGCGTTCACGATAGTAGTGGCAATTTGGATGAACGATAATAATGATTTAAAGAAACTTTCAGTAACATCAACCGGTGTATTTAAGTTGGAACGAACTGAAAGCTTTCCAAAAAACGAGTACCCATTCCATCATTAGATATTATATCACTGGGAAACCAATCAAAGACTATAAAAAAGTAGGCAAAAATGGGTAAAAGACGTTCTGACGTTGGATGTATTAGGTATTTGAGTTATAAAAATTGAAATTTAAGAGATGCGGGTTAAAAGTTTAAATTGTGAATAATATGTAAATATAAATTCTTTATATAAATTTAAAAATTAAACTTTGATAACAGTGGACATATAAGGTTTGGATTACAGTACTACACTATATTGCCACTTGTATAATGTTTCTAACCAACGTTTTATTGAAAAAAACAAAAAGCAAGTGAGTATTATACATATGTTGATTGGAACCGTTGCACCGCGAAGACCATTTCAGGAGTTAGCTGTCAACATCAAGGGGTTGTTGTGTTTCTTCATTTGTTGGGATAGTTAGAGTGAGTCGCTGTCTGGCTTACACACAAAGTAGTTGCTAGCCGTGGAGTTGCGAAAATAGAGACAGTAATAACTATTTTTTCATTACATAGGTCATCTTAGACTTACATGGAAGTCTAAAATACCTTAGGAACCACATATGGATTGCCAGCCTTTGAGACATAGGCATAGACATACATACTTTACAATAACAAAGAGATGTTTTTAATGTAATGCCATGGAAGTTACTATAGTATCTGTATCTATTTGTACTTATTTCTTTAGACACTACTTCGTTTAGTTGACGTTATAATATCTTGAGTAATTTCTTAATTATGTCTGTAGAAATAAATTGAAATGTAATATGATATCTTTCTACATTTACCATCTTCTACTTGATGCAGTTTCCTTGTACAGTTACAATTTGCTGTTTTAGATTCATCATGGTACTGATGGAGAGTATGGTGTCGGGCCATAAATTCACCGCTAGAAGAGAGAGGCTGGGCGAGAAACTTGAACTTTTACGTTTTGACCCTTACAGTGAGTTGTCAATATAAGTAATAGGAATTGCTTAATGTGAAATAAGTTAGTACCATTTGATAACATTTTATTACGGTTATTACGGATTTCTGATCATGGGGTCGACAGTTCAAATATTGCCATTTGACTATTGTTGTGGACCATATTCTAGCACAAGTCTAGAGCTTATTAGGAATGGTAAAAGAAATATTGGTATTAAAAAATCATCACCATCAGCCTAAGGTAGTCCACGGCTAAACGTAGGCCTACCCTGTTGATTGTCACAATGACCGGTCCTGTGGATAATCGTTTTTAAATATTTTACTTTCAGTTCAACACGAGAGCTTGTATAAGGAACGAAAGAAGATTAGAAGTTTTAAGTAATCCTGTTAGTCTGTACATGATATAGGGTAATGTAGTAAATAAAAGAGATATAAATAATTAAAATGTATTTATTTAGTTATTGTACTTGAAAACAATAAATAGATCTTTGGAAAACAATCTTATTTAATTTTTAATATGTTTAATTAATTAAAAAATATTTATCATAAATCAATAAGCCCATTTTAAATGTTTTAATGTTAAATATTTTATAATCTATGGAAATACTCGCAAAAAAAAATCGCCTTCAATTGAAGCGAATAATTTTCAATATTATTAGAGAAATTAGAATTATTTAAGTACAATTAACATTATGCAGTGTAATATTAAATATACTACATTTAGAATATATGCTTCACATTTTCTTTTGATACTATTCAATAAACTTTCAATAAAATTTAATTTAACTTAATAATAAAGTGCTTGAAAACAACAGATAAGTGCATACAAAATCTACAATATAGATAATATAAAACTACAACGACTCAATCTTGTTTGGAGTTGACAGAGTAACTGTCGCTTGATGTATACCAGACCTATCGCACAGTAATTATGGTGTTTTTTATATGTCGGTCATGAATCGATTCCTGATTATTGTCGCCTGGGAATTGAACCCAGAACCATAAGGCATTACTGAGTTGTCAAAAAACATTTTTTACAAGTTTAAAAAAACAATACAATGTTACCGTTCTAATAGGAATAATATCAAAGCCCAAAAGTGCATTTTAGATATTCCAACTCCATTGAGTCGAATTACATATTTTTATTATAATTTTTAAATATTAAGAAACACTTATTAAAATATTCTCACTAATGTTTTAAATTAAATTACATAATAATTTAAATTCTAACATCAAAATGTTTGTTACAGTAAACACGAAAATAAATTTGTTTTAATCTTAAATAGAAAATGTTCTGGTAACATTTCGAAATAGATGCTTTAAAAAGATAACATACTGGCAACATTAATACATTTTTTTTAACATCACTATGAAGACTTATGAATAAAATTGACTAGAATTTAGTTATGTACTTAGGCACCTAAAATAAAACCTATACGAATTAAAACTATAAATATAATCATATATAAGTTGATTTAACAGTTCTGTACATCATCGTAGGAATTCATATTTCATGTTGGACATATAACTCGTACATAACCAAATTATATTTATTACTTAAACATACAAGCAACTTGGAATATCGTAAATATACTGATTATTTATACTTTAACAAGATATATGAGATGATTTCAATCATAACCTAACCACAAATATAAACCCCCCGCCATATTGCGGACAAATATGGAACTAATTTCTTTCCGAACGTCTAATGTCGTTCAAAGCGCCCACTAGCCAGGAGTTATATATTGTTAGTTAGGCTTTATATAGATTTTTTTGATACTTTGGTCCTCTATCAAGTTAATATGTTTAATGAATTGGAATGATAGTATATTTCTATATGTCGACGAACATTGGCACTTTGCGGACAAATTGAGAACCTTCCCTTTGAAGTTAGTTAAAAATGAAATATGACACTATTATTTATCTTAGTATGAGATTATCTACTTTATAAACTACGTGTATGTGTTACGCACGCTTTTGCTGTTATTCTGTCACTCTAGTCAATGCGCCATTGGCTATGGATGAGAATAGAGTGGTAGAACACACTAAGGGATAGATTGTTTTCATTACAAAGTTTGTGTGGCAGTTACAATTAAATACAATGTGTAAATAACTCCGCTTTTTAGAATAAATTTAGAAAAAAACATTATTCTTAACATTTAGAATAACAGTAGGAATTTTAGTGGAAGTTTACATTTACTTGGAACAACTTGATTTATGTATACTATATATAAATTATACAATATTTTGTATTTTAGATTTTTATACAATTTCATAATAAGAAATAATCTAACCAGCCAACGACAGAACATTGTGTCAACTGATAAGAACTCGTACACTCTGTTACGTTTTGATGTTCGTCAGATTGTAAACGGCGTTTTTTTATAAGTCTGAAATGGTCCCCCGACATATTTGAGTGTCCGACTCTTTGTTGCAATAATTTTTACGAATTCCCACTGAAATCTTTTGCCGAATAATGTAAACAGCGTTAATGGAGCGAAGTGTTCAACAATTCCCGTATTCGTTAGTCAGTTATAAGTACACAGAGAGAAATATTTTTAATAGACAAAGTATATATCAGATATAATAAATATTTAAAACTATGCACTAAATGTCTGCGTCAGCGGGGATTGGACGTTGGAGGCCTGTGCGCACAACACAACGCTGGTCGCAAACGGACCGACAAAGGTATCTGTGCCGGGGGGCACAACTCAAATTTAAATACGACAGCACACTAGCGCCACCCTGTCAATATCATAGAGGTGTCACATGATCCTTTTCATGCTGTAAGATATTGTTTTTTCGTAATACCAACAAACGTGCTAAGTTTGTATTATTATTAAGACTGTGAAACATCTCGACGGCCCGGGTGTAAGCTGGCGCACGGAGTTCTAGGAGTGAGCACTGCGCAGGCGCAGATTACCTTGAAAGCATAAACTCAAAAGTCCTGTCAAACGTAAGTTTGCATAGTACAAAAGGATTCTAGTCCACGTGGCCGTGGGGGCCGTGGATTCACACCGACAGCGAACTATACAAGTGCGCCGGTGATGGAAATCTTGGCTTATAGATAAATACGGATTATTTTATAAACCAGCCTGTAACAAAACTGTCAATATTGTACCTATATTTTATTACTATTAGAATACTGAATACTGTGTACAATCCCGTGTTTAGTGATCGTCTTTTCCTAAATGTAGGAATCTTTGTACTAAAACTTTAGTAAAGTCATAGTTTCAGTACAGATTGAACAGTCTATATTACTATTTTAAGACACGAATATAGTTTATTTAGAGATCATTGAGTCACTGCGCCGCACTGTGCCGCACTGCGCCGCACTGCGCCGCACTGCCCACGCTAGGCGGCGAGCTGGGCCAGCAGCGGGGCGAGGTGCGGGTACTTTCATGCGAGGAACTCCGTCTTGCTGGCCATCTCGAACTCCGACTCCTCCATCTTGTACATCTCGATCAGCTGACGGAGATACATACAAAAATTAAATAGTTTTTATTCAACATTATTTCACCAAAATAAATGAAGAAAAGTCTGCTGTTGGTAATTTCTTGTTTCAACTACTAATATAATGCCCGATTTACACGAATCCAGTCCAGTAAACCTGTACTGATCGAATAGTGAACTGGAATACAATTGAAACATTGTAAACACTCATTGCATCTGGACTCAATAGATCCAGTGATTGTTTATCTGATCGATTCTTCGTTTAGATCGCTACTGGGTAACTGGATTGGTTTAATGTAAACCAGGAAATGCTCTAATTATTATTTTATCTCACTATGAAATTTTGTTATTATATTAACAATTGAAAGGATATTAACACCTAAAAATGACAGCATTTTGTTTAAATCATACGACTCGAAGGAGGGTCGGCAGCATTTACAGCATTTAACTTGTTAACAAAATAGACAAGAACAAAGTGTTTTGATATGAGCAACACTCACGTTGTCTACGTCCTTGGAGAGTTCCTCCAGCTGTTTGTCGTGCGTGCCCTTCAGCTTCTCCTTCTCGCGAGAGTGTTTGATCAGCTGGGTCTACAGCAGACGTCACAAATTAATTACATTTTAATATCATACTCAGTAGCATCACTGTGTGGGACCCGCGGCTGCTAGGCTGCGTTATTTCAGAAATTATTTCGTTAAATGCGATATAAAATACCACTACATGTAGTCTTATATTTAGACCATGAATTTATATAAAAGAGAATGTAAACACAATTGAACAATTACTTGAGTACTTTAGTAGAATTACTCAATTAAAATTATTCGTAGAAACATCCGTTAACGTTACTAATCTAACGGCATCTCCTTTAGTAGCTGTTGTTGGCTTTGCGAGTTGCGATTGGAGTAGTTCAATAGTCGATATAAGTAAAAGTAGTTCATTAGTCTAACCTTCCTCTCGTCCATGAACTTCTTAGTGTTGTTCTGCTTCTTCTCTCGCAGTCTCCGGTCTTTTTCCTGCTTGGTCTTCAGAGTCTTGTCGTTGGCGACCTCCTTGCTCGTCTCCATGCTGATCTTAGCTTGACGCGCGTTCATGTCCTTTAACTCTCTACGAAAGAAATTAATTCTGGTAAAGCTAAGCTTCTGCTGAGGGCGGGGGGGGGGGGGGGGGGGGGGGTTTTTTTTTTTTTTCCCCCCCCGCTGGGGTGGGCGGGGGGGGG
>JAODUI010000006.1:395934-419145 GCA_027563995.1 Papilio gigon | reverse complement strand
GGATCAAAGTTTTAGAAAACATATTTTCTTTTTAACATACACTTCAAATAACTTTAGAAATGGTTGTAAAGGTTTATACAGTAAAATATTTTTTTACCATGATTCACGAATCGATTAAAACTAGATCATTTTCAGAATAACTTTAAGAACAAAAGAAATTAAGCAGCAAAGTGTCGCAGGGACCTAAATTGTACAGAGTTACCTTAGAGCCAATTTTTGCAGCTACTGAAAAGACCACCTTACCTTCAAACACTACTTTTAACAGCAAACACGCATCCCCTTTCAACTTTTTGACCCGAATTCAAATTTGAAAGGAGCATGCTTGAGGTAGGCAACCCTATAATTACATAGGGTCGCCAACCTTCTCCTCACCTTGCCTTCGCTCTTCCAGTAGATAAAGAAGCCGTACTCGTCGACCTTGAAGAGACAGTTCTGCTCGAGTTCCGTGTTGTCCTTCTCCTCCGTCCACCGGTCGAACACCGCGCCCTGCACACGGTAAAGTATCAGTGAGTGTTCGCTGCTGAAACTCTACAAACACATGTTATCTCAGTATTTTTAAAATATCTGCTGATTTTTGTGAATTAACTCGTAGTAGTTTTCCACTCGAACTAAGCTTTAAGCTTGTGCTACGATTTGGGTCTTGGCAATAGTCTAATGGCGGGATTCGAACTCTTGACAACGGTATTGGAAATCCGTACCCTTAACCACAAGACTATTGGCTCTCTGAAGGATAAGAATGGAAAGCTACACCAAGACAATGTTTACTGTCTGCACTATGTTCAAGAAAGTGTCTTATTTCAAACGTCAATGTATATTATAGCATTCTTGAGCTGCAGCCAAACTCCGCAGCTCGTCTTTCAACACTTTACTAAGTGCTCATTGTTACTCTATGTTTCTAAATCGGCACAAAAGACGCGTAACATGTGCATTAAGATGTAACAAGATTTCTGACATTATTTTAACTGAAATAACATAAAACTTTAATTATTTTTAATTTTCTAAATTACTAGACATCATCTCTCTGACGTTCCTCCCTCGTGAGGTTAACCCGAATATTTTATAAACCGTAATGTTTTAATTTTTACGGCCAGCCTCCAGCCTGTCGCCAACCCTACTTATGTAATATTTACTGTCATACAAATAACACAAAATTCACTAAAGTATAACTTCTATATGTCAACAATAAACATAAATAAAATAGATAATATAAAGTAAAATTTTTGTAGATGTTTTAATATTTTTACAAGCGCCTGATATTTTATATTAGCAAACGTGACTGACCTATCTATATTAACATGTTGTCTTTAGTGTTAATAAAGGAGAGTCACTGAGCAAAAATAATACAACAGTTCAATCGATGTTGATGCTCTGACTGATATCATTAGGATGTGAGAAAGGAGCACGGTCCATCGGATCTGAACAGAACTCGCAGAGTCCCTCGCGACCCGGTGGCGTTAAAAGATTGATTCATTAAGACCACGGTCACCAAACTAAGGTCATTTCGATAAGGATGTCCTAACCAAGCTAGGTACGATTCCAGGCATGGAATTTAGGAGTTCCAGCTTTAGAAAATATAAATACTAACTGATAAGTACTAAAAGGTTTATCTGTTAATAGCAGAATTGATAAGCATCTAAGAGTCGGCCAGCCCTACAAGTTCACCATTCACGTAGAGCCTTGTTCTAAATATAGCTGTCCTAAAATAGCATTATTTCCAGTGTAATTCACTCGTAATTGTAGGATAAAAGCTATTATAACTAAACAAAAGCCTTCCGACGGCTGATGTATTGTTCTAGCGCAGAAGTATGAAAGCGACGCCTAATGAAGTTGGGCGCACGTAATTAATGTTTAATTATAACACAAATAACTTAATTTACATAGGAACTATATAATATATACATAGATGGGTAGGCAAAATTAGGCAAAGTGTAAGTTTCAAATGTTTAGCGTAATCACTTTACAAGAGATAATAGTAACTTATGAAAAACCACAGTTAAAAAATGTTGTAAATATTAGATACAGTTTTTTTTTTAAATCAATCATTGTAAAATGGGTTATTTAATCCATGTTAGATAGTAAATATTGCACAACATTAAGTTCAATATATACGTTTAACTTTGCGTGTGGACAAAACACGAAGCGAACAATTAAAATTTTGACCATTCACGTAAGTTTTAACTGTACAGTTCCATTGTTCAGATAAAACTGTACAGTTATTTAGCAGGTTTCATTACATCTGGGGTCGTAATAACGTTATTAACTCTATTCGTTTCAAAGGTGTTCAGATTACAAGTTGATGTCTGGCAAAACTCGAGGCTACCCTAATTAACATATCATGTTGGATTACCGCGAGCCACTTAATCCGTGTCCCACTTTGTACTCCGCGAGCCAATTATACTGGAGAAAATGTGAATATTTGCTACGTATAATACAAGTTGGTAGCGGTTTATGTGACGTGTAGAGAATGTTTAAAATAGAATTTCATGTTTTATTGTGAATTTATGAAGTAACAATGGGCCAGCTGGGATAGGAAATTGCTGGAATGGACGCCACGGTTGGGGGACCAGAAGTGTGGGGCGTCCTCTCTCCAGCTGGACCGACAACTTGGTGCGAACAACAGCAAGTTGTCGGAATCGCAAGGCGGACGACCGCATACAATGGACGGCATTGGGAAAGGCCTTTTGATTACAGTGGGCAGACACGGGCTGATGATGATGACAATAATGGTGATGTTATATATAATCTAATAGTAAGTTTATAGAAAGGATAGTGTAATGTAACCTTGGGTTTCCATTGCTGAAAATGCTATAAAAATCCTTGTCATTTAAACCATTCACTTTGAAAACAATAGATAACATGTGCTTTATTTTTTGTCCTGGTTGCTTCGTCGGTGGTAACCCAGGGTTATCCATCTTCGTATTAGTGTCAGATGTGACAATGAGAAGTAATTGAGGTCCTCACTTGCAGCAGCGGCTCCGGTACAGGGATCTGCCAGTTGAACTCGAACTTTTTGGTCATCGTGCAAGGTTGAGATTAGCGCCGCGCCCCGATCGT
Organism: Papilio gigon; assembly: GCA_027563995.1. Lineage (NCBI taxonomy): Eukaryota > Metazoa > Arthropoda > Insecta > Lepidoptera > Papilionidae > Papilio > Papilio gigon. The sequence continues at coordinate 416,091 of JAODUI010000006.1, read as the reverse complement.
CCGCACCACAGTTCAGCAGTTGCCCATATTCAGATCCTAAAAAAGAAATACTAATATGAAGACATGTTTAAGATTTACTCAATTTTTGACTTTGTTCCCTTGCAATAAGACTGATACAGCGTAAATATGACTTATATCAACGAACGTAAACTGCCGCACTCAAAGTCGTTTGATGGTTACTAAATAAGACCTTAGTGTAGATTTAGTATCAACAATATTATCTCGAAATGTAGGTACAGCCAATCAGATATCTTTAATGAGCAGATGTTTCTTATCTTTTTCGTTTTTTCTACCTGTTAAATGAGATAGGGGGCCACGTTCGAGGCCGGCCCAATTATCTGAAGATTAGCCACATGCCTGTCGCCGAGGAGAGCGCCGGGCCCTGACCGCGCTGAACTCAATACGGCAACCATGGTTTTGATATAACTTTCTTAAAGTCTAGGAGTACGACCGTTTAAGAAACAGTATACAAATTTGACGCGATTTTTTATTCGCGAACATTATTTAAAAGAAAGCACCAATATGCAAATACTGCTTAACTGTATAAGTAATTAAAAAATCAAATATTTCTCAAATTTAATAGTAATTATATTGGAAATTCTAACAGGGAAAAACCTTTGTTTCTCATATCATTTCTTGTGTTTTTCCCGGACAATTTAGGTGATCTTGACAGTAAGTATTAGTTCAAATACTTGTCTGTGTGTATGTCTACGTTGGTGAGAATATCCCCGGAGTTCATAATTGATGGTAGCATCAGCGTTTACTTAATCTTTGTCGGCAACGAACGCGAGATGTTATCGAACCTTGGCTCCTCAATTGTACAGCTCAGGCAATTCCTGCTGCGACCTATGACCCCTCTTCGTGTTACTAATTAGTTTCTTCATTTTTTTTATAGTTATATGAAAAAAAATCATGCATTCATTACATTTTTGACTGAAATAAAATATCAAGTGTTTTGTCTATTCCTGTGAGAGATCAAATGTCACTAAATTTACAAACTAACATACTTACAAAGTTTCAATGTATATTAGTGATGACTGAATATTGAAAAGTGCACATTTATAATTTTATTAAGCCCACTACACACATTTACTTTTAACTATACAGTTCTAAAGGAATAATCAGACTTTACAATTCGACTCATTTAAAACAGGTGTGTATCAGACCTTAGTATAGCCTGACTAACTTAGATAGTATCTTAAATATTAACTGTATATTAAAACAAAACTTTGATAGGTATTCTACTTAAGGTTACATTTTAATGTTAGTCGTGTTAGCTTTTAACCCCAATTCACAAGTTAATCCATTAGCGACAGGGCAGGTTATCTAGCTCCGGCGCTCGGCCGACTGTTGCCAACTTTGCTGGTCTGCGAGGCTAATTCGCTTAAAAGCTTCATGAAAGTCCGAACTTACCTTGAACTTAAACTTTTGCAATGACAAAAAAAATCAATTAATGAATAAATATATTTTTACTGTCTATTTAATAAATCATTTAATTGTATAGAATTATGGTGCTTATTGTTGACTTTAATCTGTTATAGTTACATACATACACGAGCATCGTAATCCTAACACGAGAACACGCGGCGGGACACGCCCCTGACGTGTTAAGCTTGTACGTAAAGCCAATTAAATGGTCACGCTGCGACTGCACGTGACGTCGTTTATAAGGCTGCTTTTATTTCATCTAAATAAAAATAAAAAATAAGCATCGACGCCCGTAGTTCAAATAAAAACATTTACAATATGTAGCGTTGAGAGAAGTTATGTTAAATTGGTGAAGCTAGTCTGTTGTGGCATCTGGTATTTTTACTTGAAGGAAAAAAAATAATTTAAAAGAAGGTTAAGGTTAGGGTTTCAGGAAATTTGATTATTTCGAGTTAGAAACGGATCTTCTATAGAATGAGAGGTGAACATACAAAAGCGTGAATTCTAAACGATTACCAGAGTACGAGGTCAAACTAGGTTAGGGGGTCACCCTCTAATGTGTTGAATTAATTCAAATGGGACGCTCTCAGTTCACAGCTCGACGAGTATAAATCTACTATTGTTAACTCGGATTCAAAGTTGTGTAACACAAAAAATAACAAATCCCCCAATAACATAATAAAATACGCAACATTTATTACAAGTTAGTAAATTTTAAATCGAGTATGAGTGCAAAGATAATTTTCAATGGCAATCGGAGTTCCGGCCGCTACATAATTCACGACCCTGCCCCCACCGCGCAGCAACGCCCTCCGCGGGCCGCTGTACAAACATGTAAATTATCCTGTATTTGTTATTCCCGCGCCGAACTTCGCTGAATAGAAAAGTAAGCGTTTCGCGTTTTAGTACATTGAAATTCGTGTTTGATAAAACTAGTGTCAAAGCTGTTATATTAAACGCAGGTTAAGATCGATGGCATTTACTGTTAATTGTCAATCATTGAGAAGCCCATCACTAAATCGAGCTAATGAATACTTTATAGTATCTTAAATTAAACAGAAGAAGTACTACACTAGGTTACTACGATCCCTAAGGCATTAAGATTACGTGTAACAATTAATTGTTCAACTTTTTCGAAGATATGCTGATACCAAGCATATATATAACAATGAGTAAAAAAATAGTGTAATTAAAAAAAAACCACAAATTAAAAAAAAAATATAAAAAAAACTGGCAGATAAAATATAGCACATTTAAATAACACTTCGCTCCCCGCCGCCGCCGCCGCCGCCTCCGCGATATTAACATTCCATTGTTTTCAGAATCGGACGCGGGTCGAGGTGTGGAAGACCCGACATCTTGTTACACTCATATTATAAAACATATATTCTTCACTGGAATTGTATTATAAAAACGTTTATAAACTAGGGGCCCGAATATTTGGACCTACACGGCGGAAACTTGGCATTACGACTATGCGTTTCCTAGTCGCAGTCAGACCATCAGGCCGAGTTAAAATTAGGGCACAGTAAGCTTTTGTACACATTTAAAATTAAATGGAATCTCTTTTAAGTGTTACTTAGACAAAATCTACATACAAAATACAAAATGCAGATAAAATGATATCAATTCAGTTAACCGTTCTCCTAGACAACCATCAACGGTTTACAACTGACTATATCCCAGTTTACGATAGATTCTATAAATTTACTATCAACTAGATAACACACATAAAAGTGTCGTTAAAGGCGAAGGTCGACGGCGAAGGCTTAAGAAAGCCCGTTACACGCCTTCACTTTCAACTGAACAGAACTTTACAGTTGAAACTTATGTGTGGCAAAACTTAGAAGCCGTTAACTGACAGTTAAAATGATGCCTACACTGTTTTAACTATAGAGTTCTATTGTTCAGTTAAAACTGTGTTTATAAGTTTGAAGGTGTATACTTTATTAAATATAATTAATTTCAACTAGCTTTAGCTCCAAGCGATGGAGTGACAGGAGATGGCGCAGAACAGGCGTAGGCGATCTCCCGTGTCGGAGACCAATGCCGATTATTAAAAATGAGATCTTTTGACTACCCCGTTTAAGATGTGGTAGGAATAGTCGGAGATCAAGCTACACTTGCGTTACAACGCTATCATTTATCTACACTTGCCGCGCCCTGTCAGACGTCGCAGTGAACAGAAAGCGGTTATTTTGCGTAACGACCACATAAAAGTTTGACCACGATGTTTACTTTGGCGGCGGCGGGATGGTTTGAGATTGAACACGTCTGCCGCGGCCGCCATATATTTTGCCGTTTTTTGTTATGCTAAGCCTAAATGACGATCGTGAATCATTTGTGTGTATTGTGACTTTAACGATTAATAGGGCTTTTAGGATGGGATAAATGAAAAATTTAATATTTTTAAGAGTAAAGAAAAATTTTCTCTATAAATGTAACTATAACACACTTCATGACGATTTACACTCGGAAGCAATTTTAGTGGTTACTATGGTTACGTTTTTCACCTCCTTACTCAATCCCTAAGTTTAATAGCGTGAATATGTATAGACTAAAACCTTACGAAAGTGAAGAGCCTGTTTCTACCAGTTATAATATTCAAACCTGTGCCGCGGTTGCTGAGATCACATAACAAAGTTTAAAAAGTTTACGATTTATATAATAGTATACAGATAGACGAATGTGAATTGCCATTTTGTTTTAAACCATATATAAATAACATACGTATGTTGCAAAGTTTAAATTAGCTTTCACTCAACGAGAGACGAATTGCTATACAAGTTAAATGAGAAATCGAAAAGACGTTAATTGTTTCAAAGTTTACACAAACTTAATTGATGCGAGTTCTCGAGTTTGGCAAACGTTATGTTAGCATGGAGGACTCGCGAGGACGCTAATTGTTTCACTTATGCCTGCGGGGCGTGTTGAGACGTCCAAGTGTTTACATCTTAGTAAATAACAGGGAGCCTAGATTATTTTTTGCTGCAACAGAAGAGAATTGAATAGGTCTTTAATATGTCTGTGACATTTGAATTGTGACATTTCCTCCACTCTATGTACAGTTACAGAGACGTCTATGAACGTCAATACCGAATGAACGATACGATTCAATACGTGAATGCTCGCCAATTCGTGTGTATTTTTAGTTGAAAAATATGTTAGACTATTAAGAGAATCCCTGACCTATTGTATACGTAATTTATTAATTAATCCAAACAACTATTAATTAATTGCTCGAGAGTCGTCGGATGAAATAACCACGATACGTCTGCCGGCGTTTCCTTTGAACACGAGAATAGAACGACAACAAACATCAGTTGGAACTAAACAAGCGATGCATCAATTCAGACGGTTCAATTGCCTTGATACAATTATACGTTCTAACGTCAGTTAACACTGCCGGCTTCTTCGCCGCACTCTCTCTTTCTCTCATTCTCTCATTCTATGAAAGACAGAGACAACAAGTATTTCATATAGACATAAAATCACTCCGTCTAAACCAGTGGTCGTCACGCTTTTCTATCAAAGGGCGAAATATAACAATGTGAGGTATCACTGTGGCCGGTCTTTCGTGGACTGAGTAGTTTAATCTATTAATCTGTTTAATTTTTTATGACCTATTGTAACGCGTTATCCCCGTAGATATATGTTTTTTAAAGACTATTGTATGACATTGAAGCAACTAAAAATCTTCTTTTTGCAGTTTATTGAAAATATTCTTAGGTTCTAATAAAGGTTTTTTTTTTCTAAAATATGTATATAATACGAAAGTAATATTAATGGATTAGATCGGATTAGAATCGATCCCACGGACACACTTTATTTAAACAAAATATTCGAAAGGTTTGCAGGCCGCGGTTTGACGACCACTGGCGTAAAGAGATTCAAATATAATCATATACTTACAACATCAGATTTATCAGACCACAAGCTAGCAGCGGTGAATACAGCCGGAGCGGAAACGTCTCGCTTCTAAATAATTCCATTGACACATTAATACTATGAATTGTCAATTTATCGCGCGAAGGACTCGCACTTGCTTTGACTGAACACGGATACATTATGTAACTATTCGTAGCGGACACAGTTACCTAATGTATTCAGACTGACGGAAATCTACCGCAAGAGAGGACCGAAACTAGTTGAGGCGGTCTTAAAAAGTTTTGAGTCTCAGCTTTCGACGGATCTTAAGGAGACGATGGAACTTTAATTAGTCGTTCATCTAAATCGACTCTGGCTTAATCACTCCAAATAACGGAGTAGTCGCGGAGCTGCTCTGTGGCGACGTAAGTGAGCTGATGATGACTAATAGTAGTGAGATAAAAAAATGGTCTTCACATAAATACAATGATTCATGAGTAAGTCCGTAAATGAAATTCTATCATTACAACCTTATAAAGATAAAATTTGTCATTTCTATTGAATTTGACATTTTTATATTAGTTAATAACGTCTACCCTTTTAGTGTTATATGATTTGTGAGTATTTAATAAATAAGTGTTAAAATAAAAACGATAAACATTAACTATTAGCTGGCTGGGGCCGTTTGCATCTGACCTAGTTAACTCCACGCATGCTCCGACCAATGTATGCCGGACCTTAAACCCTGAAGCGACGAACTGGACCTAATGTCTAGCGAAGAACAGTATGATATCACATATTAATCAAATAAAGCAGGACAGAACATATTACGAATTATTAAATACACATTTTAGAAGACCTAAGGGTCTTCTTAAATGTGTATTTAATAATGTTCACTAAGGTGAAGATTTACTTGAGACTATTCGGACTGCGTGAGTCAGTGTTACCCGGCTCCCAGTACGGCAGTATATGTTGTTGATGTGAGCGATTTTGATAAAAATGTACAAAGTATCGTACACCGTGTTGAAAGCTATAAACACAATGTAATCCGGACTGTATCCTTGGCCTAAACATTGAGGAAGCGCGGCCGAGAGCGGCCGCTAATTTATTGTATAAGTGATTTATGTGTCATTATGAAAACAGCAGCGGTTCGCAATATTTGTAAGAACGAGAGCGTAAGGCTAGCGACACACTGGCTGTTATTTTAATCTATTGTAAAGTAAAAACGATTAAATCTATCGATTGTTTATCGTAGAGTTTCAATACCTGCACATACACCTGTACAAAAATCAACTGTCATATTTGGTAATAACATAGATGACAATATAACAGTGACAACTAACGGTAAATCATTCCAACACAAAAAAATTAGAACATTCTTCATTTGTATGGTCAGGTAGACACCGCCAGAGGGGCTGCTGTCGCGGTTACTTCTGAGTACATACAACATACTTACTCTACAAAATGACATAAAACATGACAAGACAGAGACAGTACAAAAAAGATGTTTAAGTAAATGTTTGTCGTTGACAGGGGGCGCTAATAAGCTTTTTTATTACTGATATTCGTGTCCACCGGGTCAGATAAATCTGTCGCACTATAGTTTATAGATTAGGTTAAAAAGTGCTTATGTAGTAACAGAGTAACGCAAACGCGGAACTATGTGGAAATATAATTTTGGCAGCGCGGGCGGTTATTCTTAGTTGAGATGAGCTGAAACAGTTCGTGTGAGTCACGAGCAGTTATCAATGGTATACTGATAGCGAAAGAATCATTTATAGCTGCTCTGTATATTACGTTTCTCCGGGATTTTTTATAAACAACCTGCACATTCGTCATAAAAATCAAAAACTGAAAATTAATTCAAAATGCCTAGAATTAGTTCCCTTTTTACAGTTTATTCCAATGTACTTACCCTCTAAGGTTAGCGTACACAGCCTTCAACATTAGAGAAGTTAAATAATGGCATACATTTTTCAACGGTCTGGGACAAATTGAGGCCAAGACGTATATTAGGCTCGAAGCGGTACACTCCAAGGACACAAGGACCGCACATAATGTACCGTTTTCATATATTCTGTACTACATGACTTATTAAAGCCTGGATAAATTCCTACCTAATTGTGAACAATAAATCTAACTTATGAAGTCTACTAGTGTAAGATGTTTATACGAAACTAACTGTACCTCGCGACATCGACCGTCTGCAATTAAAAAACAAGTTACAAATTCAGAGATCAATTCGGTCTGCAGTTAAATAAGGGAAATATCAAATTAATTGAAATGGTTATATGTAAGAAAATCTAACCGATAGCGTTCTTTTTGATGAATAGATGAAACTTTACCTTTATAAATATATCTTGTTTGTTTCAAACTTGACAATATGATTGTTGCCTCGACCACAAAAACTCGTATTTTGACAGTAGAAATCTACGGTACGATAGCATACAACGCTATTGAAATATGTAAGATGAATATTAATTTCCTAATAAGCGAAATAATGGCATTTTCAAGTTTGCGTCAAATAAAGTCAAACAAATGCTAAAATTTAGTATACAAAACACTCCGTATTAATGAATCAGAAATCAAAAGGTATAAAGGTAGCACACGCAGCTTTCACTTCCCATCATTTTAAATCGCTGCATTAAGTAAATGGTCAATCCGGCGAAATGTCCCCAAGTGCTGGCGACACGCGACTGCCTCAAACCCCAACCTAAATAAATGGCAATCTATATTCCAAAGAATATCAATTAATAATTCTTTTAACGAAACTGCAAATTTTGATTGTCACTGAACGATGATGAACATCGGATCTGTTCACAATTTGCCGTAGCTTTATACCTTTTCTAGTGAAATTGTAAACCGTTCACAACCCGCCGACGACACAAAAACATTGAAAGTTTTGTTAGAGAAGGTGAAGAAATGTATGATAAGAAACGGTGTCATATGCCTCTACTATGAAATACATATGAATACAGCCATAACGATATGTTTTTGTACAGTTATTTCAGGGAAACCGACCGTTAGGTAGCATTAAAATATGCAAAGATACTTTACACATAATTTAATATACTCATACGTTATTCTGAAAGTAATCTGTGAAGTTTTTGCGCAGTTCTATTAGAGTTCACATTGTTACTATAACACGCTTATTAGCGAGTTGCAATCAGAGTTAGTGAATTCTGACCCACATATAGTAATCCGATAAGCTTCCGACTATCCGATGGCTACAGCCCACACCATTACGCTGCTAGTCGCGTTACATTATATAGAATCTTACTAACATAAATGCAAAAAGAGTATATGTTAGTAGATGTTTGTTATTACGTAACTCCAGCTAAACAGATCTCGCTGGAATATGTCACAGACGTAGAACATAGTCTGGAAGAACACAAACACGCCTAAAATCATTTGATCCGACGCTCATAGATATCAGCAACACCAGAGATATAGATACGATGCCAGTCTTTAAGGGAATCGTACGCTCTCTACTGGAAGGACAAAAGAAATATTAGGAGTATTTTTATGGCCTAGTCACCCCTCGTAAGGTAAGCTCCGAGCCCCTCAGTGGGGACGTATAGCTGATGATGATGCTGGGTATTTTCGTCTCCGCGCTGAGGAAATCGAGGCAGCTAGTCATGTAGCTACTATCGGTTAGTACAGATTTGCAAGTTATTTGTTGTCATATTGAAAAACCCTACCAGGCTAGTATTGTGAAACGATCGCATCAATATTTCTGGTGACTCACAAATCGGCATAGCCTTCGACCAATCCGTTGATGGAACTGACAAGGGTATGAAAAAGGGAAGTTTTTGATATCGCGCGTTCAGCGGTTTTCCCTTGGCCATCAGATATAACGGTTACGTAAGGGATTAAGTATCCCAGCTCCCCGATATAATGACGCAATAATGGTGGTAGCGTTCAATTTATTCGTTAATATCAATTATTATTCATGAGCCATCCTAAGCCCCTTTCGTCTCTGAACTGATTTCCCAAAGGTGTGGGCTTCAAAGTTTTTATTACACCACGTAGCTATTTTTGGAAAAATATTTTAAAAGGCTTAAGATATCTATGTCTATATAACCTTTAGGTACCTAATCCGGAGCATGAAAGTAAGAGAAAAAGTACTCTAGAGGCCTTTTACTCAGGCAACTGCGTCCCGCGCACTCATGACATTTCAAATCGACTCTCGATTTGAAGTCAAATTATAAAACATTCCATCTATTCCAGATATTACGTGACTAACCGTAACTTCATCAAAACAATTGTCAAGTCTAAAGTATGGGCTTTCCATTTTATTTAAATAAGCAGCTTTTGTTAATTTACTAATATTTCTTGTACTAACCCAACTAAGCTTGGCTGGATCGAACTCTCGGCTGCTGATCGGTAATACTTAATTATTAAGCTATTGGCTGTTAGCATTTTTGTCATAATACTGTAGAAGTAAGATCTCTCGTCTCATTTTGTGTTTATTATTTTAGAGACATTAATGACATTAGCATAAACGTTCATTGGTTACCAATATCTGGTGGCGGTAGGAGCGGAGGACTCAGCTCGCGTGCGATTGACATGTTTGCCTCTGGAACTACGCAGCTGTCAATTAATATGAATTTCACTTCAGTAAACAGATGACGCAATTGTTAAGATATAACGTAGTTGTGCTATGGCTCAGTAACTAACACTCTGTAGTTGACCATGGTTCGAATATCAAATATGCCACTGGTACTAAAAATAGTAAACTGGTAATATAATTTGTAAACACCAATAAGGGAATCTATTCCCTAGCTTGAATTAATTTATATAGTTTCTAGAATAGCCGTCGGCAACATGACGACGCAACTCGGGAAATATTAAGTATTTTGAAAATCAAATTTCATTCCAATGACGATTTTATTGCATTGTTAAAGCGCCAATAGCCTAATGGTTAAGGATACTGCTTTCTGATTATGTGATCGAGAGTTCGTATCCAACACACAACCATTGTCGTAAACTATATAGCTTACCACAAGATTTTATAGCTAAGTTGGATTTGTACATGAAATATAACTAAATTAAGAAAAACCTACTAATACTAATAAAATAGAAGGCATCGAAGAAGGCCGATGTCCAGCAGTGGGCACACAAAGGCTGATGATGATGCTAATATTAAAAAAAAACTGTTTACTTGCATGTTTTGAGTTTTACAACAATGCTGAGATTTTTGATAGACAATGTTTTAATTGTTTAATTGAAATTATTGTAATTGACTTCGATGAAATCATAATAACGCCTGTGAGCGTGTCGTTTGAGTTTTTTATATTTACAAAAAAAAATAGGCATCTTGCCGTACTAGACCTCACCGTAGCCAAGTACAATGTGTGGGCCGTGGCTCGCATTGTCCGGCCGCTGTTTGCACGGGAGCGTTTACGTTTGTGTTACATGTTCAAGAACACGTGGCCATGTTTATACTGCGTGTTTACTCGCGCGGGCGCAGCCAACACCACATTGCTCAAGACTTGTCTTCTATTAGGATTTTATTTAATAACCCCGACTCCAACGTTATAAATATAAAAATCTCACTGCAGAAGTTGATTTTCGAAGGTCGTTCGTGTATTTGCTGCCTAAAACTATTATCATCATCAACCTTTGACTGCCCACTGTAGGACCGAGACCTTCCCCAATGCCATCCACAATATGCGGTCTTCCTGCACTAAGTCGTCAATCCACTTGGAGAGGGGACGCCTCACGCTCCTGGTTCTCAACCGTGACCTCTAAAACGATTATAAGGCAAGAAAACTTTCATACTACAAAATAATGGTCACTCTACAAGCACAAATATGGTAGCCGAGACCAGTGGCTGTGCACTGTTTATTTTTTCGGCGACGTCGTTATTGTTGAACCCAAGTATCTGCTTTTAGTTGGCTTTAATAATTCAGCTTTATTTCGAAACCCTGAAAGGGTTTAACTAGCGCCTTAACGTCTCAATGTAGACGAAATTTCTAATCAAAACGAACCTAAGATTTTCTTCGCTTATTTGACATGGGTTTATTATATTCTCGTATGTAATCATTGATGTTTAATTATTCTTTATTCCTCTAGCATAGACTTCGATTATAATCCAGTACATGTCATTTTTGAAACACAAAATCGAAAGTTTGATTTGTTAGCACGTATCATCAACACGAGTGAATAGATCTGGACAACACTTGAAATTGGAATAGATTACAACCAATGCTGCTAATTTTGTTTTTAATTCTGTTAAGGCGATGTCTCGGCTGGCGGCCGGTGTGAGCAACGGATGAAAATCTTACATGAATTATTTAGATCAGGGACAAATCGTCTCAATTCGGTTAGTTAACATCAATGGCCGTTAGCATTACAAATTATTGGTGTGCACTGAACTGTTCATCTACAGCTTTCTCTATAATTAGATTAAATATTATCATTAATAATTTATCTATGGTGTAGCGCGCGCCATGACCCGTGGCGGTGTACAAAGGGTGGATGAAAATAAACTAAACGTGCACTGACCCAAGTGATCAGTGTAATGTGCCGTAAAACATCGCCTAGGTATTTATAAAGGTACACGGTACTACAATTATAATGATATCACATCTTCCTGCCCTTTACGCTGCGGTGTCTTTCATGCATCTCTATCAAGTGATGTAAGGAAGAGTACGCCGTCAGCTGAACTCGCTCTCTTACGTAAATCTTTCTCACAACAATTCAAACATACTCTTTTTGATGTCCCTTTATATTGTCTGACTTTATCATGATCAACATTTGTCTGCGAACCGCTGCATCAGATTTTATTACGTAAAAATATGTATCGTTAGTACTAAAACCCAGATAAATAGGGTCAAGTCAAGTCACCTCAATGCCAACTAAAACTGGTAAAAACCAAAGCGGAAATAAATTTCATCACTTACAACTTGTCGGAACATTTAATATCACGTCCAGTAAACAACAGATCGACTTTTAACTTACTGGTTAACGCAGAAGCGGTCGAAGTCAGCGCTGGAACACAAGCGGAATATCGTAATGTAATACATCATCATCATCGGCTCATTACACGTCCCCACCGAGGGGCTCAGAGCCTAGCCTTTTATTAGGGGTGACTAGGCCATAGTCAACCACGCTGGCCCAGCGCGTGTTGGTTGACTTCACACAAATCTTTGAATTTCTTCTCCGATATGTGTATGTTGCATCACGATGTTTTCCTTCACCGTAAGAGCGTCAGATAATGTATATATGCAATTCAAAAATTGAAAAACACATTGGTACATGGCGGGGATCGAACCTGGACAATGTCGAGTACGGTCCGATGCAGTCAAGCGCTTAACAACTGCGCCACCGACGCTCTAATGTAATACGCCTCGACTTAATATTTACTAAGTATATAACATTTGAAATACTTCAAAGCAATTTAAAATGTATTATTTGACAATGTAATAAATTTAACCCCCGTATACCACACCGTGCTGTTGTTGTACTGCCTATATTAGTTATTGCCTAGTATTTTGGGGTCACTATAAAACGATAGCATCGTAAGTCGAGTATGTCCGATAAGAGTGAACTCGGGCCAGGTCAAACAGCCAACAGTACCCATTCAAAAGCGTCTAAACTCTAAACAAAATACCGCAAATGTATGTACTTATTTCTTTTATTATTGTCGTATTATTGTGGGTTAGTTAAATATTTTGTCTCCGTCTGGGTGGTTATATAATAAATACATAAATAATATATACTAGATAACATTCTTCTTATTATTATTATTATATAATCTCACTTCCGCATATCAACGAGAAATCATCCTGTCGATTGGCGCGCGAATAAACAAAGCGGACGAAGCGATAAGGTGCAGTCGAGTCGATGTTATTAATTTCCTTACTCATTTTTATAAATAGTTAACCGGATAAATATTTACTTTATAATTCTGCGTGAAATAACACTTTAATATCTAAATGTATTTTTATAACTTGTACATTGTATGTCGTAGAATAGTTTTAAAAAGCTTTTAAAGAATATTTTTATTATCAAACACGTGCTCGTCAAATTGTAACCAAATTGTTGTTTGATATTTACGACCGTAAGTACTAAATGAAGTATTGCTTCCTTATAGCAGATTATACGTTTTGTTGTAAACACAACAGTGTTGTGAAGTGCTCTTAAACAAAGAAAATAGTTCAAATTCAATGGAATTTTAAGTGCACCATTACTCAAGACATCGACTGTGCGATCGTTAAACCATTCCATTACTAGACAGCTATAAAACGGGTCATCCACGCCCGGTCCACATCGGCTAGCAGACGAACAAACAAATCCTCTATGGATTCAAGCGATCATCGCAACGAATTGACAGAACGTGACGGATTACAGATAATCGTTTACCAACCTTACTTGTAATTCACCTTTGATCCTGTCAAATAATCACTGGGAACAAACTCAATTATTGTTAAATATCAAGTTCAAAAAACAAATTTGAATTGTTTAATTATTGAAAATTTGACAGTTGATTACACGCACAGATAGTGTATTACCCGCGTTTGAAAGGACGTGACCACGCGACGCGTTCTCGCGGACTGTGGAAAACTGGAAATCCGATGTGAAGCAGTGAACAGGTGACGCTGGCGTCGCCACGCGTGCGCGCTCGCCGCGCCCCCCCGCGCGCCGCGCACCAAGGTCGCGCGCGGGAATAAGACGTAATGTCGGTTCTCTTGTAACAAATGGCCAATGAGAAGTATCTGCTCACACATCAACAGAAAAAATAAAAAAAAACATGAATTTTTGAAGCATGTCAGTAACACAATTTTATCTCATCGAGTTAACTAAAACTTAATTCATAGTCACTAAACATCATTGCTAAACATAATAATTTATATTTAAAGGCTAATCAAAAAGTCGTCGAAATTGATAAGTACATAATTTATTAAAACTACATTTTTAACAAATGACAAAGTAAGTAGGAGATATGAGTAAATCTTTTTAACAAAAAAAGTCAAACCAACAACATTATCAACAAATCTTAATAAAAAAACAAAACGGTACTAAACACCGTTATAAAGCCTTTGATATAAAAATGTTCTACGATTTACAAACCGTCTCTCGTTTTCAGACTATGAACCCAGCGCAACTCATAAAACAAGAGGCAGCGATGAAGAGTTAAATATTCAAAGACTTAATAAAATAACTCATATATAAACATTTAAAGTAATAAAAACAAAAGTTAGAAGAATGCTCTTCTTGTCAGTTCACTTCTAGAATAGACTCTGCCACTACTGCTGACATGTTGAAGAAAATAGACAACGGTTTGTAACAGAGTCACTTCTCCGTATTCACAACACTAGCAGTTTACTTCTAAAGGCAGATAAAAAAATACCTAGACAAAATAAAATTAAGTGATTTAAAAAAAACTTAATATAAATTATTCTGATATGATGATGATCATGACTTTGATTTCATCTTCACGATATAATAAGAAAAAGGAAAAAATACTTGTCATATAACAAAATGACAAACTACTCAAGTTTCTTAAGTGTGCAAAGTTCTACTTCTGAGAAAAATAAATTCAAGTGATTTTAAAAATGTTGTCAACTACAGCACGTGGCGGAATATAATAAGTTAGACGTCTTTCAGAGTAAATATGAACAGAAGGATTTACAAAAAAGAAATATGAAATTACATAACACCACATAGGAAACTCTTTTTTCGATAGAAGACAATTAATCCTAAAAATTATCAAACACTTCATAAAGTCGAGGAGACTTGTATCGCAAATACGCTACTGTGTATAACAGTTGAGATAAATAACAATTGTTAAGAACTAAATAGGCAAAAACACTAATTTTATCAACATATCAACGAGTCACATCATCTTAACGGCAATTAATTCTAAGAAACAAATGAAAATTTCTAAAAATGAGAGATTTGAGGTAAAATTTGGTTTATTTACCAATTTCATTTCGTTGTTTTACAAAATACATTGTACGTAATAAAATACATAAATAGTAAACAAGCTACGGATGCGAATGGGCTCGAAGAATAAAATGTGGTATCTAACCAAAACTATAATATCTGTAACGTGTTTTGTTAAAAGTGACGTTAATATATTAATGTATCAAGTATCGAACTGTACGTGAGAACTCTGAATATGTAACGAAATATCAACAACATCATTACTTTCTTTTTGACCTTAAAGATTAATGCGAAATGCAAAAAATATGAAATAAAACCCGCCACAAAATGTAAGCGATCAAAGTTAATTACAGCGTCATCTAGTTTTACAAAAAAATAACATTAGCAAAGGACCGGCCTTCTGAGATGTTTTTGATGATCTAATGTTTCTAAATATCATAGTTCTCGTCTTGTTGTTGCTGCAGGAACATCTTGGCAGGTGGTATTTCCAAATCATGGTTATCCAAGCAATGCCTCTTCAGCTCGGCATACTTTCTGAACTTACGACTGCATATGCCACAATCGATCTTCACTTTTCTAACATTGTGAATGTACCACTCGTGGTCCCACTTCTCTTTTAAAGTTTTATAATAAGCTTGGCAAAAATTGCATCGGAACCGTGTCCCTGCTGCCTTGTTGTGTGTGCTTTTGATGTGTTTGTTTAACATGGATTCGAAATGGAACGTTTTATCACAGTAGCGACACGGCAACGGCGTGTTCTCCTTGTGATACTGCATGTGCTTCGTAAGCATCTTTTTAGAATTAAACTTCCTCAGACACAGGTCACATTGGTAGTACGCGGATCCGTGTATCTTCTTGTGTTTCGAGAAATTGCTGGAGTCACTGAACGATTTGTTGCAGAACGTACATTGGTACAAAGTTAGTTTTGCGTGCTCACGCAAATGGGCCTTGTATTTATCCACCTTAGTGAATGTTTGTACTTGGCACACCTCACATTGTATAGTGAGAGTGCCGTCTTTGCTGACCGGGCTCTTTGCCAGGGTGCTCTTGATAACGTGCTCAATGAGATGCCTTTTGAGGTCCCCAATTCGGGTGAAGGTTTTTGAACAAACGTCGCAACTCTGAAATGATATAAAAAAATCTCAAATATTAAGGATACAATATAAAGCATATTCATATATGTTGAATTACTGTTTTTATAATAAGGAAAATATTGGTCATCGATAGAAAACAAATACAACCCACCTTTTTAAATCTCTTATTTTGTCTTCCTTTTCTAGCATTGAGTAAAAAAACCTTATTGGACATCACTTTAGCAAGAACGTCATTGGCATTTTTTATATCGATTTCAATTGACTCATTTTCATCGACATCCATCGGCAACTCGTACAAGTTACCGGCATCGGAATCGTTCTCTATGTCAGAGACGCCATCGTCAAGAAAAAACGATTCCGAGTTCTCGGTACTTTCCCGCCAAATGTGGCATTTCGCGTGCTTTTGCAAATCTGTTTGATTGTTTGTTGTGAAATCGCAGTCATCGCATTTTTGACTCGGATGTGCCTTGCTAACGTGTATTCTTAACTCTGCCAGTTTGTTAAATGATTTTGTACAATTTGGACATGGATATTTTCTCGTGTGTATCTTACGATGAGTGCGTAAACTGAATTTGGATGCGAAAACTTTGTTGCACTTTTCGCATTCCAAGTCGGGATCGCCGTGGCCGCGGCTGTGCATTTCGAACTTCTCTTGCGACTTCAACTTCTTCCCGCACCGGGCACATGTGATCACCTTCACTTCGTGGTCGCTCTCAGAGCCGCGAAGGATTTTGCTCCGCTCGTGTGATACAACCATGTGTTGCTTGAAAGCTGTTATTTGGTCGAAGATTTTCTCACATTTTTCACACTGGTACTTCTTTTGACTATTATTGTTATTGTTCTCTAAAAAAATAGGTTACAAAGGTTATTAAAACAATTCATGTATTAGACAGGATAATTTTACAATAATAAAAATATTATTTAAAAAAACATTGATGTCTGTGGCTAGTTATTTTGAATTAATTGTCTTTAATATTTAAAAGAAATACAATCTAATACTGTGTAACTCTGTAAGTAATTATGAATATAATTAATAATAAATATTCTCACAATTATAAACATTCTCTGGTTGGAAATTATTTATGTAATACCTTTAGATATATTGTTTATTGAGTTGCTTGGTACAGGAAAACATTATAATTAATAATTTATTAACAATAAATGAAATAATACATTTTATAGGTATTTTTATTTTAAATGTCATTGTAAGTTTTATAATGGTTACTTACCAATATCAATATTTGAAGTGATATGGTCATCCGAGGTGCACATCAAGGATGGGTCGTTGACTGCAATCTTTTGGATGGTCTGTCCACAATCGGGGCCCATAAATATTATTGTCTTTTGAGGTTTAGAAGGTATTTGAATGCCATTTGACATAAGCTGCTTTAATGCATTATTATCGCTTTGAAGATCTAAGTCCATGGACTCTGTTAGAATTGGAGGCTCTTTGTCTGATGTGACCTCTTCGAGCAGCAAACTGCATTCTTCAAGTTCATGACCATCAAACAAATGAGTTAAATCGGTGCTATTGTTTTGGTTTATCAATGTTTCAAAGCCATACTCTTCAGATGAGGCGTAATGTATGGTTTCTGGATAGCTGTACACATTCTGAGTTATGTATGTATTGTGTTGTTGAACAGTTACATGATTGGCTTGATGGTTGTACACAAAATGTTGTGGCGGGAGGCCATTTGCTGTATAATTGTTATATATGTAGGGACTCCGGGTTGGATCTATCCATACATTGGACGGATATGAAGACTGAATGGCTGTATCTTGCACTGACTTTGTATCTTCAATACTAATGAATTCTAATCCTTGTGTCGGCTTAATCTGAGTATTATAGTCCTTGTCTGTAAACTTGATGTGGCAGCAACCTGTGTATATACAAATTGGTTCACCTTTGGTGTTGGGAGATGTGATGGTTATGTCTAGTATGATGTCATCGAGCAGTGCAGCATT
Organism: Papilio gigon; assembly: GCA_027563995.1. Classification (NCBI taxonomy): domain Eukaryota; kingdom Metazoa; phylum Arthropoda; class Insecta; order Lepidoptera; family Papilionidae; genus Papilio; species Papilio gigon. Next base: position 397,843 of record JAODUI010000006.1, on the reverse strand, counting down.
GTGGTGCAGCTTAACACACTCCTTCGGTATCAACAACATAGGATATACGATCTCCATCTTCGCCGGCGCGTTAGTACATATATTTAAACACGTAATTTTAAACCAAAGTAAGACAAAAGAAGGTCAATGAATAAACACATGACTCCAAATTTAAATGAAGTAACAAAAGCATAATTGACTATTTTGTTTTAGAAAACTTGAGATTTGGAAATGCCGCAAGAGAAAATTTGAAACCGTTACATGAGGGTATCTGTATAACGTCATATTATTCGATCGTACCTATTTTCGAAACTACCCCCATTTTTAGCAAAACAAAATTGACATAATGAAAATTACGTTTATAAAGTTTGAAAATCGATATTACAATTATATTCTATTTATTTACGTTTGTTCTAATTTTCTTATAACCCAACTTATGTAATTTAATTTGACCTCAAGTAACGACATTTTCTCAGAATTGAGGAAAAGAAAATATTGAAAGTGGAAATGTTAATTTATTTGTTAATTCTACGATTTTCTTCTTCACCTAATGGCATTCGTTTTGGATATTTTTCAATAAAAAATAATGGAAATTTGATTTAAAAAAAAAAATTAAATTAACGCATTTTATTACACTGTACCGATTACAATTATATGAAACAGATATCCGAACGTACAGTTTGTAAACAATAAATAAACAAATGAATGAGGGTAAATGTATGTACTACCAGAAGTGAATAAACTTAAAGCTCAAAAGTAAATATCTACGAATTTCGTACATAATAAAATAGTATTACGAGTTTGTAAACAAATAGAAAAGGTAAACATTATTTACGTTCATATGCCAAAATATTCATTTAATTGAAAAAGGAAGTCCAAACGGATTGCGAAAGTGTGTACTTTTTTAATATTCATAGTTACTGAACTACATCGTTAAATTATTCCGTGCATGAGTGTAAACCGTTTGACTTTTGTCGACGTAACAATACTAACAAAACTAAATTAACAAACAACAAATTTCTAACTTACAGAATGAAGCGAGAGGTTTAGTAAACTGGGAAACTACAGCCTCGAGCTGTTCTACGGAAATCCATTGTGTTTGGAACTGGTAAAAAAAATATATTAAATCAAAAAATTCTATATTCATAAGTGTTAAATTTCACGTAATTTGAAAATTAGCAACACCACTGCTTCTTTGGGATAGCTTGTTAACAACAAACCGTTTAGCAAAAGATGCCCCCGACGACGTAGTCTTATTCCGAGATCTGAGTGATGGATTTGTAAAAGAATTGCGCTATCGTATTTCAGATGCGATATTTAGCACCATCATTCTCAACGTAGTATATTAAGGCTTAATAATTATATTAGTCATTCCGATATTGCTTTAGTCGCTAATAAAAGGACATCGAACTGTAAAGATAGTTTCAAGTGTAGACGGCGGTTGCTTTGAGTTCAAGGATTCGTTTGTTTTTGATCCAGTTGTTTTGGTACATCGATGTTGGATAAAACAATAAGTAGCAATGTCACGGGTAGCGCATCAATTTCAATTGTTTCATTAATCCGATAATAATTGTAGATAATGAGTGCAAATAAATAATACGTTTTTAATGGCTCGATGCATTACCGTCACACCTAAATATCATTACATCGTAGACAAATTAAAACATTAACTTTTGTCGATTTCATTGGTACATTTATGTAAATTACTTTGAAAGAAAAGAAAAACTAGCCTCTACGATATCCCAGAAAGTAATCTCCGTAACAAATTTTAATCAGACCCGTTCAGTCGTTTTAAAGTTACCTGTTAATAAACACCCATGTAAACTTTCGTATTTATAATATCAATAAGATTATTATATAACTTATAAACCGGCTTAACTCACGTGCAACTCGGTGTCAGTACCGACTAGTTTCGAGCCCATCGGGGGCT
>JAODUI010000006.1:365553-385073 GCA_027563995.1 Papilio gigon | reverse complement strand
GTGTGTTTTAGTAAAATAAAAGCCAAAAAAATATGTAAACGTCTTTTCAAATATCTGAGCAGTTAAAAATCATCTGCGCGCTGCGCAGCATCGTCTCCCCGCATCCCCAAACGGACCAGGAATAGACAATAATGTTCGACTCCACCGAGGAGCTCAGAACCTACAATATTATTAGGGGTGACAAGGCCATAGTCAACAACGCTGGCACGGTGCAAGGGTGGCTCGATACTTTCTCCATGTGGAATTAAAAAAAAAACAGTGTGGCCTAGCTCGTTCATGTTATAACATATTTATATTTTGAATTTGATAAAATCTTTTCAGTAGTTCCGGAGACACGTGGTGAACAACTATACTTCTAAACTTGTGCATTTTTAATATCAGAAAAATTTGCAATTTACACAACATTCGGGGTTAACATAACGTGTTTCTATCCATAAATTTGACTGGTTTAATTCAGTTAGTCAGCCAGTCGTAGTTGACAAATCGAGATAATATCTCGAGCGAAATACGTTATCAGAACTGAGAATTGGAAGCCAGCTTAGCACGACGAAAATTTTATATAAATGCATATTTTCTTGTGTGGTGTTTACTTGACTGAAATAACCGTACTTTAACTGTTCACATCAACCAGTTTGCAGATTTAATTAATATTTTTATGACATTTATCGACCAATAGCGAGCGCCGGGGTTTTGTTAAAAGATTGATAAAACCAGTGACCTTACTGTTAGACATAGGTATTTCGTGGGTTTGAGCTGGAACCGTCTCTGACGGGCACTGTTTATATCCCTGAATAGTTCGTAAAAACGTAAGTTCCGCCGTGGAATCCCATTATTATGCCGTACTTGAAGTCTGATCTGATTTTTTTTATATAGATTCGATGATCTATACATTGTAAAGGAACGGATTTTTTTCTTTTGCAAAATTTCCTTTGCAATTCATATTGTTTTCTATAAATTTTACAGATATGTCTTTCTAAGCGTATTTTACTGCGAGCGCGTCACTGCATCGCCTTCAAATTATCCTCTCGCGCGAGCTGCACCGACGCAACGCTCACGTTCACTGCCAGGGTCTCATTTATCTCAAACGCTGACGTATTAGTGACGTCACAGCCCATACAAACTTCGTGACAAGGATGACTGGCAAGAGGTCACTCTTTATATTTCGATTAGATTTCTTGACCAACCTTTAACACTGGCTATAATAAATTTACAAATAAGTAAAACCTCTTTATGTGTAATTAAAAGTAAAATTAAGCTATTGAGTTGTTTAACGACGTGTGTTGTTAGTTTGACCGTCCCGTGCACGTCACATGACGGTAAATCCTAGTATTAATGTGACCAGCTTTTATACTATTTTCCTCTACCAGCTACACACATTCAGTCCAGCTGAACAGACGGACTGTATAATTAAAACGTGTGTAGGTCACGTGGTAGACAATTCGTGTGTGCAGTTAAAACTGAAGATATGTAACGGGCTTCAAGGCTGTATCTCCTTGTTCACACGATGTGAGGAGTTCCGTCAGTGAAAGCACACTTTTATAGACAACAAGATTTGTCAGAATTCCAGACTAATCTAGTAAAACAGAAATTAAACGTTCAGTTCTAAACGGGGGTCGAGAATCATTACTCATTTGTTCTATCAAGAATGTAATCAATAAAACAAATAGCACAGATTATATTACTCATATAAAACATAAATATACAATAGTTTCGTTTCTATAAGCCGTATAGATGACTAGCTATGCGCCAACAGACTAATTACAAGGACACGTAAGCACCGATACTCAAATCGATAAAAGCAAGCTTTCAAATAACATCTATTAATTTGTAACGACAGCTAATAACCTAATAAAATAATTCCAATTACATATAAGCTATTTATAATAAGAAATAGCTTTATGTGTCATAACTACATCGCGTGCATAATATGACATTTGATCGGAATAAAAAGTTGATATCGTTGGCAGTGTACAACAACAAAAGCAGAATTCATTGGTACCAAACAGGTTAATTACATCGTTTTTAAACTTTAAACAAAGAAGTAATTAGGTTATTAATAGACTCAAATTTCATGTCAGGATAATGTGGTTTACCTACGTTTAATAATTGTGTGCACACGAGAGATCTTCCTTGCGACGCCCACGATTCGAGATGTACAATTACGTCGACATTACGTATAGGTATCTAAGTATAACGACATAGATAATTAAAAAAAACAACGAGTGTCGTATATCGTAATTAATTTTTATGCAACTGTGCCGAGAGCGATTGCATGTGTGAGCGACGCAGTCGAAAGTCGGCATATGTTATGCTAAATCAAATATATATAGTTGAAAACACACCACGTACCTGTCACAGCCATTTTCAGTGCAAACACATTTATATACTACACTGTTGGATGTTTCATACACAACAATACTTTCTATGACTCGAGAGCGTTCCATTTTTAGTTAAGTACGTAAAAGTCACTTGTGGTTGCTAAGCGCAATGATTAATGGAATTTTGGGGCGCCGACAGCCTTGAATACCCTCGATGGATGTAAAATATAGAAAGTGATGATACTTCCTTAATCAACTATCGGCCTAGCGACTATGTGTTTTTTGCTGCATAATTTTCAAGGGCATCGTAAACTGCCAACTTCAACGACGGCACGGGAAGTTGCCGAGCTTCGTACGGGGTTTCTTGCTTCATAATGAATGAAACTAGGAACCCCATTACGAAAAACACAACGTAACAAGCACAAAATTAGTAATATTAGCAAAGGAATAAAAGAAAATACTTACGAACTCGCCAGTGATACGTGTATAATCACATACATGACGTCATTTGACGCAACACAAACCCGAATTATTGAGTAAAATGTATAGTACGCTCGTTTAAAACGACACTAGAACAAACTACCGACAATACTTTACTAGATACGAATATAATGTTAAGTCATTACAAACGATTTAGGACATTTTAAAATATTTATTTGTTGTCACAGACTCCAGTTTTGACAAGATGGTCGCGCACCGACTGTTTTGCTTTGGTTGTCAGCTGATACGAAAGACTGGTTTACTTCAAACGCAACAAACTGTCTGTTATCTCTTTCACGCATACGCTTTTTGCACGGAGCTGCAAGCGAGACAGCTGATATTGATGCCACAATAGAAAACTACTTGAAAATAACAAAATGTCATATTCTAGTTGCAATATTATTGCAGAAAGAAAAAGACGAAAATAAACTTATTATTCAAACATGATGAATTGGAAAAACTAAGGGGACATTAGAAAATAACTTTCTATTTCACAATATCGTGCAATCACTTAGAGATTTGTTATATTAGGGCGTGACAATTTAGTTGTTTTTGTATTCTGGTGCTGCCATCTATTGGGCACCACTAATTTTATCATGAGTTGATGTCGATGAGCAAATAGTGCAGTTTTCTGCCGCAATTTAGTTTATAGCATTGATATTTTATAATGGAAAGAGATGTTATTGTACGTTGTTATTATGTTTTTGTAATTTGAATTAAACATTTTTACAAAATTATGTTTTAATAACAAACGTAGGTAATAATACCGGCCTTTACCGTAACCGTAACATTTTTCAATTAGTTTATTTTTATTTCGTTTGCATTAGTTGCATCTTATATATAGATGGCGTGTTATTTTATTATCGTAAAATGACACCGATTAGTGTGATAGCGTCTTAGAATTGATTCTGTATATTTCTAAAAATAATTTAAAAGACGCAAAATGCAGGGAGAACCGGAGGCTCTTAAACAACACATAGAAAAGTTTCTTCGTTTATTGCTTTTCGCTCAGACATTTCATTATAAATTTGTAATATATATTTTAGTACATAAACAATAGTTAAATAAGGAGGGATAATTTGCCGAATTCAAAATTAGTTCTGAATCCAAACTCAAGTAAAACTTTAACGCTGTGGACACAAATTAATATTGTCTATGTAATTTTGAGTAACCTTGTAATGTTCGTTTGTTTAACTTAAGTTTGTTTTTAGTTTAAAGCAACATACAATATTTTGTTTCCACTGCCGAAACAAATCCGAAGTCATCCCTCTAGTGTTAAAAACAGAATCATTCGGTCAAATTTCTTTTTTATTGCCAAAAACATCTAGTAGCTGCCAAAATGTCAGACAAAAATTGCGATACAGTAAAAGAATCTTTTTAAACTCATTAAGTGTGTAATATTTTGATGATTATTTTTAGTATGTCCTACTGTGAAACTTGGATAAAAAACTTAATCTAATTAGGACGTAATAAGATAGAAAATACTTTAAGAGTTCAGCTTCAGTGACGCAGATGATAAGGCCTGTCCCAAGCCTTTGCCAGCGTCGGACCTCAGGGCACTTTTCCATCAATCTTATTTTTAAAAGGCCCTTTGAAACTTAATTAGTTTACAAAGAGATTGTCTAATTTGGAATTTCTCGGCAACGTTTTTTTATATCAAGTCGTAGTTAGTTTAATATTATTTATAATTTACTCAAGTCTATAATTTTAATAGAAAATTGTACTCATACTAGCAATTCTGATATACGTATTTATATATTTTGTATGAATGGATATATTTTGATGGCTTTCGCGTCGTCATCGTCTTTTCTCTGTACGTGAGTGCTTTCCTTTGAAACGTTATGAATTTTACAGTATGTACATTTTTGGCAAAGATTTCTACATTGGAATGGTAGTCCCAAGTGACATAGAATGGTTCCAATGACCTAAAAGTAGGCCGTTACTGCACAACTGCCAAGACATTACCTTATTCTGTTGTGAAAAGTATTATAAGAGTTTTTCTTGAGATTGGTTTAGTTAGGCATATGTTTTGAGATTGAGAAGGTTTTTTAGGTCTTCTTCCGGCACACAGCTCGCCTCGCGTGGGCGCTGTCTTCTACTTGGTATTAAAATAGGTATAATGTATACTTTCATTGGTTTTGTTGCATGAAGTGCGAGAGTGGACACGCTCGCTTCAATTTACGTCTTCTAATGAAATTGTCGCCGCCGATGCCGCCGCGTGCTATTTTGATAATAGCACTTTGGTCGTGAAACCATATTTAATAAATGGAATTTGGCTTTTTCGATGAGAATTTTCAATTTTATGTTGATTGTACTGGCTGTCTCGGTTACTTTTTTTTTACATTATAATCCTATATTCTCGAGTTTTATTCTGATTGTGTATCAGAGACAAAATTTTACAAGACATTCATGACAAGATCGCAAGACCGAGATTCAAAGAACATTAAAACCAAATTTAACTATGTTTCTGATTCACATTTTTTTTTTGACAAGTTTATTATCGTGACAACAGAAAAGTAATTTTTCGAAATAAGTTTCAATAAATCCCAGTTAACGCTAACCAAGACGACACGTTCTCTAATTGCTGCAGTAATTATGAAGTTAACACCACGCCGGCAATCTCTGACAAAGCGTATCGCTTAATTGCGCCGCATCTACTGCGAGGCTGACAGAATGCTGAAATATACAATACAACTAATGCTCGAATCTGTGTGCTGTGAAGTGCTGACACTTTACCGTGTTGTTAATCGTATTCTAATGTACTATTGTTGGATACCATTCGTAGCATTCTCTGACATTCTCTGACACACTCTGACAGTTTCTGATAATTACCAACAATGTATACACTTTATAGCAACCTATTAACTTCAATAGTGCTATCTACTATTACGATTGTAAAGCTGTTTTGAATATTAAATAAATAAATAAAGTAAATAATTAAAAAAAAATAAATACAAGTTGATACATCATCATCACCAGCCTTTATCTGTCCACTGCTGGACGTGGGGCCTTCCTGAGGCCTTTCATAGTATATGGTCGCCGACTTCTACATCCAACAATGTTACTTGCACATGCCTAAAGAAAACAATTCAAATTTAACTATGAAAATTCCTGATACGTGTTTCAGTGGTATTTTTGATGTTTTAATAATGTTATGAAGTTTGATTAATTTTACTAGAATTACTGTTGGAATGGTTTCAAATCATTTACAATATTATAGTTGCGTTATTTATTATCTTAGACTGTAGTAAATAAATGAACCTTTATATAAGAAACGTAAATGTAATACATATTTCTTCGTAAGCCGATTGAAATGATACATGCGCGCATTACACGGAATATTTCCTGCGAATATTCGATGATATAAGTTGATTTGTTGTGCTCTCTTCGTTCTGGCTTCCAAGTTATTTTTCATTATTTCACACATACAAATGCAGTCATTAATGTAATATGGATAAGCAGACATATAACTATGAATGAAGCAAAATCTACATTTATTATACTAACGTATCTCTAATAGTCATATTAACAAGAAGATGATGGGATTGAAAGTGGATGGCTATAAAAATAGAGGAAGACCGAGGAAGGTGTGAACGGATTGCGTCATAGAGGATAGGCGTAAGAAGTTTGTGAGTTCCGATATGAAGGCTGACAGAGATGTATGAAAGACTAGTGCGTACTGTAACCCTCCGTAGGGAACAGGGCAGGTTGACATGATGATTTTCAAGTCTCAGATTTATGTACTTCTGACATCAACGCATTTTGTAAAGAGCTTGTTGAAATGCTTTAAAATTGAGTTAACAAATCTAAGCATATTTAAGTCATTCAAATAACCCGGTCAGTGGCGGCCGCTCGGTTTAATCGTTCATTGATCTTTATAGAGTTTAATTAAATCGTAGCGCTTGTTCCCGCAGACCGACTTCCTGGATAAAGTTCCCATTATTATATTAGCTTTTATCTCAGATAACGAGGAGCGTACTTATTAAATTGCATTTCTATCCTTTATAGAATTAACACATGAAATGTTTTGCCGAAACTAGTGGGGTTTTAATCAGAACAAGCCGACATAACGATACTTGTTCTGAAAGAGAGATGCAAGGAGAATTACCCCACGATTAAGATGGTTTATGACAGTACTCCATTAGCGGGATTTGAAATCACGATGGATCGGAAATCCATACCCTTAACTTATTAGTAATACGTCAAAAAATCGATCGAATCCCGCATGTGACGCATCAGTGTTAGTGTGTCATTGTGGCCGCACGTCCCCGCGGGGCGCTAGTGTCCGATTGACACAGCCCGCAGTGATGAGGAAACCATTGTATCAATCTCCGGCCCTTAATTGTCCTTAAATCTAATTTAACCTAGGACTTGCTAGATATATGACCTACAGATGCAGTGTTTCATTCAAATTTGACGCCCGATCGCCAATCCTTTAGAGTTGGCACTCGAAGGCACATCCTTTATGCTAAAGTTTATCTGTCAGTAATCAGTAAGCGAGGCATCTTTCTTCATTAAAGCCTTAATTTATACATGGAAATATACTTACAGAATTTAAATGTCGTTTCTTCTTACATTTTGCGAAGTACCAAGAAGAAGAGAATGGGACGGTTGTGGTCCAACGTGGCACCGGACGTTTACAAACGTTATAACGTAGTTACATGTAATAACTTAAGCAAATTCATTCCTGTACTAAGCAAACTGCATCTCAAAGGAACGCTGATGTAAACACGTAAATTGCAATTGACATTCGCGAACCCTTTTCACCGAGTTAAGTAGGAATTCCACTATATAAATTTCGCAGTCTCTTTGAGAGCTCTAGCGCCACCGCCAATATGTGAGGTGAATAGTAAAACTACAATGTGTGAGTAACCGAAGTACAAAGTATAGTTTCCTAATGTTCACAAATTTTAACATTCCTAAGATGCACGATTTTAGGTTTTATTGATGGTTTAAATCCATCCTTATTGTAACACGTTGCATGCCACTACAATTACGATATCATCTCGTATACTGCGAACATTTTACTGAACATGCTGACGTAGGCGGGGCGTGTATTACAATATAATTAATACTAACTCCACGAGTCATTAACCCTGAAAAACTAATGGTTGTAATAAGTCCGATGTTTTTTTAGTACATCACAATACCTTAAAACAAGCCCGTATTAATACAGACCATTGAAACATTGAGTCGATTTAATAAGAGAAAAACATTAGCTTCGTTTTGAACAACATGAAGTTTCTTATCTGTGACGTAGGATGTTGTTTTACTTCAAATCGTATTCGAAAGTATAGGATTGTTACAATTTCTCGTTTCTACTGAATTCTACTATAGAGGTTTGGTTATTTTCGATGTAGAATTTAATAGGCACCGCAACATAGCCACGGGCCGCAGCCGGAGAACACTGAAGACGGATTGCGCTCGACCTTTGAACCTTGCGATGGTAAATGCTTTCGAAATACCGAACAGAAATAGGTTAGGAGCGTGTCCATTCATGTATAAATTTGAGTTTTAGCCTGCGTTCACATTGGATGAGCGGATCTTTCTAGAATTTTAGAATATAACCAGAACATGGAAAATTAATACGAAAATATCAGAACCAGTTATTTCCAAGTAATGAAATATCTTCGTATAATTCTTAATTAGTTAATCAAAATAAGTAGAATAATTCATACATACATATAAGTTTTCATATAGTTGATATGGGAAAACGTGAAAATTGTCATTTACATCGCAATGTATTAGTGCAAGAGATGAAAGTACCTACAGCCTACCTATAAATTCGTTTCATCCTGTCTAATGGAGTAGAAGCTTTAGAGTTCCCTTAAAGAGCTTGTTGACTGCCTTCATCGATTCAACTAAAATTAAACAAGACCCTCTCAGCGTTACAATGTTATGCTGTCAACATTATCGACAAGTGATGTTTCAGCGCGTGACATGGAATAAGTTGAACTTAACTACCCAGTTTATAAATGTCATCTCAATTATATGTATAAAAAAAGTAAATCGGTATACAGGTTTTAATAGATATGCAGCCAGTATTTGAATACGGTGTAGTAAAAAACAAAACAGCACGGAATCCAAATTTGATATGAAAAAAAAGTAGGTTCGAGTAAACCAGTTTCATATTAAATGGGAACAAACTTTACAGAAGATTTGCTTTGGTTTCCATATGTTTTTTAACACAACAAAAAAGGGAATTTTAGTTAATTTACTAATATTTCTTGTAATCATTCCTAGTGCAACTGACAAAGCTTGTGCTAGTCGTTCACGACAAGAGTCCAATGGTGGGATTCGAACCCACGACCGCTAGATCGGTAGTCAGTATCCTTAAACATTAGGCTATTGTCGCTTAATTGCGTTGTTATTGCATTTGTTTTGTTCACTTTCGCAGCAGTATTACAGGCAGGAGGTAAGTGTAGGATTCATTACATCAGATGTATTATTTTCCTATATTTTTTGTACGGTTAAAGTATATAGTAAAATATAATATCAGTACATCGGTCCCCCCCCCCTCCTGTCAGCAGTAGCAGCTGCGGGTTACAGCTTAGACGTGCTCCGAGTGTTAACCGTTGTCGGAAGAGATTCCTTTTTCATCCGAATTCTATAAGATAACTGTTCAATTACTTTTGTATTTTGATGTCGTAACTATTATGATAGGTGTGTTTATTAAGCAGCGCTTGACTTATTTTAGACTAAATATGAAATATATTTTGCCTGCTTCTTAGTCTACTTGAGAAATCACAGATGTAATAAGTTATTGAAGATCTCTGCAGTGGAAACCCAAGCTTATATAAATGAATGGGTTACACTAACTAATATGTGGGTTATTCTAGAAATATTTTTACTGGACCCACAGATGCAATATGTTTTTTTTTTAATTCCGATGACATGTCAATTTTAAGAGAATAGGTGTACAAAATACATTGTTATTATGTTTGGTATGTTTAAAGGAAGAACAAAAGGTCTCGTTTTCTATTCATTATTCAAAGTAACAGATAACTTGAATTTTTCATAAATATTAAAATTTCTTCCACAAACTGTATGAATACATTAATTATATTAAAACTCCGCGGGAGGCGGTCTTGTTTATTTTATTCGCGGAGTTCTTGATTTCGGACGAAATATTCTTTCCAACAGTACTACTTACTGAAATATAAAAAAACTCTGTTTTCAAAATTAATGGAAAAACAATCTAATCAGCATGGTTGCCAGCAATAATTGTTACCGAACGGTATGGCATTCTATGGTCCTTATTTGTGTTCCAAAGACCGTAAGCAATACCTATTTCTATATCGTCTTTTTAACTCATCATGTATCTAAATAAAAGATTTATTCAATAAAGCAATACACTGACGTACAAACGTAGTACGTACAAATATGTTGAAACAATTGTATTGTGTACCAGCAGCGGGGAATCAGTTGGAATTGGAAAATTCTTTTGTAGAAAATTCTTTATCCGAGTAACGGATATCCTATTATAACAATGTTATTGTAACGTTCAAATATCATGTTCGCAACGGGAGAGTATAGGATGTACGTGCTTATATCACTTAACATATGTCGGAGAGTAATCAGTTATTCTTAATCGCCGTCACTTATTTTATTCTAATGGCAACATCGCTTGTGCGTCATTGATCTTAAATGTTATTGACTCTGTGGTTATCTATTATTAGTCGTCAATGTCAGTGTGAATGTCACTTGTGTCAGTGGTGCGTGTTGACGTTTGATAAGTGACAGACTTGGTCTCGAGATGGCGTCAGCGGACTTGCTGACTGATTAAAATTAAACATGTCGGAGAATATGAATTTGGGTCATTTAAATAGGTCCTAGTCTGCGACATGTGGGTTTCATAGGTTTTTTTTTAAATTAACTTCCGTTCTGTTCTCAGGAATCGTATTTATTGCTTGACTTTGGTTGCAGATGTAATCCATATAACTTATAATGTCAAGTTTTTAAAGTAAGATCGACAGAGAGTGCTAAGTTGCGACATGTTCCACATTTTAATGTGTCGCCAACTTTAAACTTAATTTGTTACACTTGACAATGTTTGCTACTTTCATTCAGACTTCGGTCATCCGTTGTTCGAAATTTGAACATATTTTTTTTTACGTTTCTTTTGTCTAATGCCATTCTTCTGTTCAAAGTTCTTGTGTTAAAATAGCTTTATGCATTTCTTCCTCGTGTTCATTTCAAATTTCGTCGTCCAGTATTAAATGAGCGGTTTTAATTCTTTTTGGATAATGGAAATGAATGATTAGGAAAGTAATGCGCAGATGTACAAACATTTTCTAAACGAATATGCAACGTGTGGGCTCGGCTGATGGAAATTGTAATGTGATTGATATGTCTTTCCATTAGTGATCGCTACTCTCATATTTCTTGTACAAGCATTCCTTGTTCAGTCAGAAATGTAAGGGAAAATACTCTTATTACTAGATTTATGCGGCAAGTAAACAGTTCCGCAATCACATCTGAAATAATGGAAAAAAACGAACGAGGAATAAGGGAACAGATATATGTACTGGAAAGTAATATCTACAGGGGAATATTGGATACTTATTTTACTTATATATATTCAGTATTTAATATTGACTACGTGAATACTTGATTTCGAGGATAATATTATAATGTTCACAAAAATAACACAACAAAAAGAAGAAACTTAAATAAACGTCTACTATGTCTGGAAATAAAGACGGAGGTTCACAAGTTGTAAATGGGTGTCTACAAAAATGTTACCTAGTTTCAACCACTGATAGTTCGTTCTTAGATGCGCGCTTGTTTCTTTAATATTTTTGGCGTCATGTTGACGCCAAAATCAAAGTGTTTCTGCGTATAATAACTCCATTACACTTTTAGCATTAGTGTTATGTTAGCACTATAAAATCGCTAACAGGCCAGTGAAGTAAGTTGTAGATTACAGAATGATTAGTTACAGTTGGGGCGCAGTGATTTGTGGCAGTGGTCAGTGTCGTGGCCTTGAACACTACTAGTAACTTGGAGTAAATAGAGACTTTTACTTAAAAGGAAAAAAAGTCAACATTTCAGAAAAGTCGTGTGATACGTGCCTCTTAGACAAGATGGTTTGTCAGCTTTGAACAGATCGGAAAGGTCAAGTAAAAAAATTCTGGCTTTCGACGTCCGAATTTGAGTGTCATAGTAAGAACGTGTTAGTTGATTTCGGCTTTTCATAAAGTAAATATCGTAGCTATTTCTCTCTTTATTTTAATTTTTCAATAAGATATACGTATGATATGAAATGATGCGGCAGCAGACTACATAAAGTTAGATTCATTAGCATAGCTAGTGTCGTGGACGTACCTGAGATTATAAGCAAATCAGTTCCACACTACGACTCGGAGCAGAACACGTGTTCAATTAACGCAAACAGAGGAGTCTGCTAACAATGTAGGCCGAGCGCAACTCCGCATATCATTACACGACACAGTTTATGAGATAATGTCTACGGTCTATAGTTCTACCAGAATACTTTTTATTCGAATATTCAACATTGGCATTTCGAAATTCGAATGTCAAGTGCCAATAACGTACGATCGTAACGGAAACGGTAAAAAAAGGTTAGTATATCAAACATAGAATAAAAGTGTTTTTAGTTTTTAATAAAACGTTTTGTTCCCAACATATTGTGGTTGACTTTGGAATTATATCGCATGTTAGACCAGCTAGTCTTACTTCTTACTTCTTACTTCTCACTCATATGAATACGAAAGTTTAGAAGGATGGATGTTTGTTGGATCGCTTAACAGATCTAGATGAAATTTGCAACAGAGATAGATTACTGGCTGGAATATCGTAAAGGCTACTTACTAAGTTCTTTCGTTTAAAAAGTTGTGAAAACATGACGTGATTAATGGACGGCCCCTAACATCGGAAGCTCGGACACGAATGTAACTCTGTGAATGACGAACGTTATTTAGAAAGCTCAGGCCGAAGCTTCGATGCGGGTCAATGTGTCAACAGAATTGGGTAACTTGTAGTTTTTGTGACAGCGAACTAGTTGTATGTGATATTTTGATAGAAAGGTTTTATTTTATTTCTGTGACAAGTCCACATTTGTTTGCTTTTGGTGTATCTACGAACGTTTATATTTAAATCGTTTGTGGAGAAATGGTTTTATGACCGCTCTATATTCGATTTGTTTGAATGTCTCCGTATTTGAGTATCATCTTGTACATTTAAGTTTTTAAATAATATTACATATTTTAATATCTATTACTTACTTGGTGCTTGTCAAACGATACGTGAGCCTTGTTTAGAAGTTGTAAAGGCTTCAGCCTCCCCTATATTGCTACATTACGTTTTCTAACAAACATTTACCTTTCACTTTAAGTTTTCAAAGTTTATGAAGTCTGTTTAAGTTACGTAAGTTCACCAAGTAGTTCATTAGACGTGTGCCCGGTCTATAGGTAACAAACATTATTGTATATCTAATTTGAATCTGTCTAATTAATCTAAATGGAATCACTATTTAAAGATAAATACTTGTAGAATTTTTAACCAAAATTTAAAACATACTTGTTTATATAAAAAAGTATACGTAAGTCCAAATTGAAACCTTTAACTACAGACAGACTGCACTGTGCACTAAAACTCAGTAATTTCCAAATATTTCTGGTTAAACACTTTTTCTCAGAAAACTATATCACACGAGCCACCCTTACCTTATAATGTCATTTCATTTTATCTCAAGATTTTTAACACAATAACTAGGTACGGAATTTGTCGTACTTCGGTATACCTAATTTAGTTTAGTTTATCCGTTTTAGATTTACTTGTTAACAAACATCCGTCTCAACTTCCGCATTTTTTTATACGCGAAGGGGGATAACGTGCGGCTAGATTACAAGAGTGATCATCGACGCCCATGGACATCTGTAATATTAGAAGAACCACAGATGCGTCGCCGGCCTTTGAGAGAGTTACGCTCGCTTCTTGAAGGACCCTAAGTCGTAATAATTTAGAATATTTGTAAGATGTGTTGTAAGATATGATTAAATTCCAATAGATTTACCATGTTTATATTTTAACTATTAATAACGGCATCAGTTATTAAACTCATAACACTTTCATGTTGTAAATTTATATTAGTATAAATTGAACAAAACTTGAAGTTCCACACGTGCGGCTTTAACTAGAATTAATCTAGTTTGTTTTAAGTTTATTTAGGCAACACCGATTTAGTAGCGAGCTCGGCAACTGTATTCATTAATGTAGCAACTCTCGGGCTCACCTCGCCAGCGCCCGGCGCGGCCCGCGGACTAACAGCTTTACGAACTTTTGTATGAAATTCATTCATAGAACATTTGTGAGCTTGCTAAAACATTAGAGATTATGTTAGAGAGTAATTATATCTAAGCGTAGTAAGTATTGTTGCTTTTAACTCTTATTAACTAGCAATTAATTAAAACTAATAACAAATTGTTGAAAAAAGTTTTATAACTAATAATTAAAAATTAATTATCAGACATATAGTAATAATATTATTAATTAAATAAATAAATTTAATTAGATTTTAGAAATTAAATAAGTAGATCAATAGTAATTAAATAAGATAAATAATTAATTAACATTTAATTGGTTAATTTTTGAATTAATCTCAAAGGCCGGTAACGCACGTGTGCTTCTTCTAGTATTGCGGAAGTCTATAGATGATTACGCCTGTGATCCCGCCGTGTGTAGCGTGTGTGCCGTGTGTGGAGAAACGTCCTCAGTTAAAAACTTTTCAAATCAAACGTCAAACTCAATCGATGCCATTTGTTTGCGCTGCGCCAAGCGGCGGACATTGTCCATACATTTGTCTTTTAAGAGACAGGATCAGCCTCACTCGAGATTTCCAAGCTGTCAATAAAATTGAACAATAATTTCTAAACACAATAACTTATGTGTTCAACTTGTGTATGTAAATTTTGGATTCATCATACGTTTATAAAGAAAAAATGTATTTACTACTATTCACGCGAAAAGCAGTTATTATTTTGTAAACCAGAGACTCTTTGCCTAGTCCACTTCTCTATTGTCAATGGTTTATACAAAGAGATGAGAAACTCACAACAATGTATTACTTCCAGTTCACATCGATGTGAAATACGTGACAATGTTAAACAAATGTACATAGCTTTTGTATACAATTTTAAAAGCTTTTTTTTATAGTTCACAAAGTTAACTACATATATCACAAAGATTCATCATCTTCCGCAACTATTCTCTCAGCAGCCATCAATTTTTCTTCACCCCCTTCTTATATACTTTATTACATCTTCATCGGTTTTTTCTACCCTTGAAACCTTAAAGGTTTGAAGTATCCTAAATAAAAAAAAGATCTGAATTAGATGATGAACCTTATATGATGTAATGAGATATTGGTTTTTTAACTTATTTTATTAAACCAACAAATATTGTTTTTTAACTATTGAATGGGTAAAGTTTTTTTTAATTCGAAACATCTCCTGCAGTAGTCGTCAGAGGTCATTTTATTCAAATAATATGTCATTGGTCATATTTATATTGTAGTTTAATATTCATTATAGAAAATTTTCAAAGGAATAATTAACCCGAAAGGCCACAAACAATTTGGCGGGTACTTTTAATTCGCCGGAGATTGCGAAAGTTAGGGAGCACAAAAAACAATTAAACTTATCAGTGCTTTTACGTGAGCGCGCAAGTTCTCGACGTTGACCGTGCCGGAATATTCTTCAAGTTATATCCGCTTAACTTTACTTTTTTTTTAATTAAAAATAAATGAAATATAAAGTGAAAAACATTTAAGAACTTTATTTATGAGTGTCGTGAAAGTTGCTTCGGACTTCAGTGCTTAAGTTACGTTTGATGTAACTAAGGTTGTGTCTAAGAATAACTTATCACATTTGGCAAGGAAACTTGGGTTTTATTCCAAATGCATGTTTTAAGAACGTATCTTTAGATTGTCCATTTCATCTTTACTTTTGGGCGAATAACAAAGATTATCTACGAAAGTGTAGACTACCTTTTTCTTTACAAGGACGTGAATCAACATCAAAAAGTCTGCGTCCGTCCTCTAGTAATTTACCAATGATTGCAAACTGCAGTCCGTGCATGTCGGCGGTCGATGGATGCTGGCTATTCGAAGCAGTCGGTGTACGGCAGCCATAATGTAAACGTCGATATAAATAAATTTCAAGGTCAGCAAATATACATTTATCCCTGTCAATACCGGCGCCCCACGTACGTGACTGTTCCTTATATAGTGAAGATTATACGCAACATTTTTAATTAACTAAAAGGACAATTGTATTCGTTTAATTATATCATAACCAAGAATATAAAATACTGGACTGGAGGCTCTTGTATTGACGTCTTTATTACATCAATTTATAATGTATAATATACATAAGTAATTAGTTCTATATTTTTGCGCAATATGGCGACGGATTTAATATTTCTGGTCAGTCCAATAACATATTTTTATTATTATGTATGTAAGAGAAGTACATACTGTGCTTATCCTCCGCAGGGAAAAGGGCAGGTTGATGATGAATTACATGATACGGACGCCGCAAACAATAGCAAGTTAAATCAACAAGTTGAAGGTAAAATACGACATCAATATTTGTTACAATTTATGTTCGTCGCTAACGACCGTTCATTTCCCAGAGAAATATTTCAGGGATATTAAAGGAGATATAACAAGAGACGTATTTTCCGAAGCTCATTAATTATGGAGTCCTTTTCTTGTAATTTCCCGCAGCTGGAGCATTGGCACAAAACATATTTGTGTACTCTGTCTTTTTTTCAATATTTGGTACACAAGTCAATTGCCTTACAAATGACAGTCACTGACAGTCACTCCCGACTCCCTCAATTAAAAGATTCCTTACACAGTCGACGAAGCGACAATAGCATAATGGTTAAGGAGACGAAACCCACTATTTGACTATTATGTTGAACTATATCCTAACTCAAGCTTTTTAAAACCTGAAATGATTTCTAGAAATATTAGTTAATCAACAAAAATCTACTTACTTTAAAAAAAATGATAAACACATAATATTATTTAATTTCGTATCACAAAATAATAACAGAATTTTGTTGTATTGTCATGGTCGTAGTACATATGGTAGGTGAGTGAATATTCCGATGCGTGTTTTCGTTTGTGAATACGTGAGCGTGTAGGGCGCTGGTGGTGCGGGGACGGGCGCTGTGCTAATGGCAAATAATTATATGTCCCGGCTGCACTCGACATCTTTATATGTCATATAATCTCTTTGTCTATGCTTACATTTATATCTATGCTTTTAACTTATTGCTAATTATTTTTTTCTGAATAGCTTAGTAAAGTTTTCTTTGACAATGTTCGTTGGTTCGTTGAATAAGAAAATTATAATTATACCTCACTTTTGATGTTAAAATATTTTATAGATTTATTAAATGAAATGAAATGTACTAAATTAAATGAATAATTATTCACTCAATGGGCTGGTAATTAATATTTTACCATAATCTATTAAAAAAAAGTCAATAACCTAATGTTTAAGGGTACGGACTGCCGAACTAGAAGTCGTGGGTTCAAATCCTACCATTCAACTATTGTCGTAAACCATGGCCTAGCGCATGATTTTTCAAGCTTACCAGGAATCCTTACAAAAAATGTTAGTAAATGTATAAAATCTACTGATATTTTAATTAAAAAAAATTATCCTAACATTACAACATTACAGTATTCAAGTGTAAAGCCAACTTAAGCTTTAAGCAAAAGTTTAAGTTCGAACTTAAAGTTCCACAGGTTTACCTCACGTGTTACTCGTTTGCTTAACAATTTGTTTACCAGCCTTCGTCAGCTTTGGGCTTTGTAAACTGGATAAAATAGGTTCGTCGTTAAGTTAGCTAACTTCACACGTCAGCACCTGTTCTAAGTTTAAGCTTGTAAGAGCTTTGCTTACGAGATGCACTTAACATGAAGTTTAGCAGTCGATATTTTCGACGTATTGTAATTAGTTATTTTTTATTAACCGTGAATTTATATTCTTTTGCATGCCAGAAATGCAATTTGAGTCAATAAATAATCAGTAAATAAAAAAAACACACGTGATTGGTGTTTTTCGTCCATAAACATTCAAGCCTGAAGTTTGTATGTACATGTGCTCTTAATTGCCTACTTTTGAAAGATATAATAAAAAATATTATAAAAACATGAACTGAAGGAAATTATATAAAATAAATTTACTCATGAGTCATATTTATAGTAACATATGTGAAACATTTCTGTCGAGTCTTAAATTCCCCGCGTCACAGAATCCATCAAACAAATTTGAAATTTCTCGCCACGATTGTATTGAGCTGCGCGGGGTCGTGAATGTTGGGCAAAATATTATATCAACATTTAAAAAAAAATGTTTAAAATGTGCATTCCTATACTTAAAAGTAAACACACGTAAGATTTTCTTTTATAATAGCATTCTTCATATGTATTTACATAGATCTTTTTAAAATTTGATTATATACTAGACTATATCTGCATTGAATTAAAAAAAAAATCAAGATCCCATGCTCTATTCCAGACAGAGAAATTCTGTGTTCTTAAAGAATTTTATAAAGAACCACTTTGTTGTTTCGAGTTATTTTTTATTAAGCTCCTATCTAAACTTTTGCATTTATAGGGCCGGGTGATCAATCATGTAAGGTTCTAACCTAGTTTGGACACCAGCTCCCGTCCATAGGGGAAAACAATAAATCTCTTCTTTATGTCATTTAGTATAAGTCGTTCAACGTGTTATTATTTTTTATTATCTGGAGATAAACATTGGATCTGTAAAAAAAATGTTATACTTATTATTGTATACTTTATCAAATCTAGACTAGAACATTTTAATTCTTAAGCCCTTGAAAATAGAATGTGTTATTATTCGAGATATTTTTAAAATAAGTAAATCAAATAAGCCTATGCAACAAATTATACAAAATGCCTTTTCAAACGAACAGTTATGTTAGGATTTATAATACAAAATATTTTAAAACAATATATTCTTTAAGGGTTTGTATTCTGCTGATTACTTTTGAACCCTTCGATGGTCGCTATCCGAAAAAACAAATGTTTCATAATCGACTCACTACACGTCCCCACTGAGGGACTCCAAGCCTACACTATTATTAGAAGAATTTTGTTTGTAAACTCAATTCGATTTTCCACTTTTATGAAGCGATTAATTTCAGAACTGGAACATTTGCCTTCGCAAAGAGTTAGAGCTTTCCTAATTTGTCAATTCCCTTTGGAATTGGATGTCATTGATTGGATTATCATTCTTTTGTCGGATCTTTCTTATATCTTAATATTTTAATACGTGATGAGAATACTTTGTACCAGTTATTAAATCGCGCGAACGGACGATCGTGATGTTCAACACAGTTAATGTGTAGTATTTAAAGACGTTTTTAGTCAAACATAAAAAGATTGATTACGAATCATGGTCGATTTCCGATCAAGGGGCGACATCTAGTGTTCATTAATGAAAAGAAGAATGAAGAAATGAAAGAATTTGGAACGTTAATTTAACAAATGTTTTCATGAATTCTTAAAAATTAAATTAATGTTAATTATATAAATTCGTGAATATATATTCAAGTTTTTAAAAACAAATCATTTCAAAAAAAAGTTTTTCTAAAGACAAACAAAGTCGATAACGACTTAATGGATCAAGAAATGGGAAATTCTCAATTTGCCGC